>CM060596.1:43417653-43578965 GCA_030578255.1 Tiaroga cobitis
AAATTACATTTTGGATGTCATTGAAAGTCACCACATTTCACAACACTAAAACCAATAAAGTACAAATATTCATAAGATGCCCTGAAAAGTAATATTCTGTACTTTCTACACTGAAAAAGTCAGTTAGAGACAGAAATGAAAGTTAATAAAGTAAATATTACTGAAGATTGCTTGTTATATATATTGTGTTATATATTTTGTTATTATATGGCAAAATAATACTCACATTTTAGAAGACATTCATTGTTTGCTAGATGTGGCATCAGACTGGCATGTCTTGAAGTCATAACAAAATGGAAGGAGTGACAGCTCTTTTCTTCTGTATTGTGATGTTCATCTGAATACAACAAAATGTTGTAAAATAAATAGGGCAGGGACTTGATTCTAAGCATCAGTTATTGATTGTTGATTTTGAGATGTGGTCATTGCACTCAAAAATAGAAAATTTGTAAAACTTATTTTTATACCATTGACACAAAAAAAAGTGTGAGTAGTTTTCCAGTCCATAGTCACTTTTTGCTCCTTGCCAACAAGATACCAACCAGTTTCTTCGGTTAAAAATACCACAATTTCTTCACACCACATTTGATGCTGTTTTCTTTAATGGGTCACTAGTCCTTCTGTCTTCCTTGATAATGAGAGACATGACACCCAACCGTGTCAAACGTCGAAAAAACTGTTAAAGGAAAGGTGCCCATGAGATGTGTGGCGACAGAGACGTATGTGTGTGACAGTAACAGGCTTAAGGTGAGTAATGGAAGAGGAAGTAAACACAAATAAATGTATTAAAGTGAGGACGAGCTTTGTCCTCTCCAGTCGCAGAGTCTTTGACTGAGAGCCGGCGTGAATGAGGCTGAATTATAGGCCATTTGCCCTTGCTCGACTCCACAGAATTATTCAAATTCACAGGGTGTTTCTCCGCAAATGGCCACCTTGACTTTCATTCGCTGTTAAACGCGTGCTGAGCTTCACCAGGGACGGATGAGGGGTAGGATTTGTTTAAAGTACATCTCACTGCTCAATAAATGTGTTTTGCGCAATATTTTATTGTGGGTGTTTATAGGAATCAATGTATGTTTGATACTATTTTTTTTTCTGCAAAGTCCTTCCCTTTTCAGAATCAAATTTGTAAAGTAAATCTGTAAAGTTTGTCTGCATATGAAATGGCCCCAGAAATAGTTGGACACACTGTGCATCAAAATAAAGTGTTAACAAAATGCAATCACTTTTAACTCTTTCCCGCAATCGACTGAACTTTTTGGCAATCCATGTTTTCACTTTTATATGGAGGGGGGTGCTAATACTATTACACACCTTCTGAAATATTATATAATCTCTGCATTCAAGAACAAGGAAAGAAGAAGCAGGGGACCAATCACAGAATGGAGAGGGAGCAGCAAGACGATGACGACTTCTGTGTTTTTTCCGATAAAAACATAGAGTGTCGGCATATATACCTTCTAACCTCATGTTTGTCTTGCACAAACGGCAATAGTCGCTGATTACATAAATCTCTGACCCATCATCTTCTTCCTCGTCTAATTTCTGTCGCTCTACGTCATCTGGTATAATTGAAACGATTGGCTATGAGCTACGTACAGGCGCATTTGACAGACATTCGTAGCACCCAATAAACGGCTCAGGGCAATCGTAAACCACGCCTCAAATACGAGAAAGTGAACATGTGGTTCCCAGACGACGTCTCAATGAGACGTGGTCTGACGTTAGCCAGGCTAATGAGTACTGTGAATTTGGACAACTTTTGACCCCATGGACTATAGTATGGAAAGAAATGGGCTAATATGGAAGTCAAAGGGATCCATCAACTGTTACAGATATTCTTCAAAATATCTTCTTTTGTGTTCAGCAGAAGACAGAAATTCATACAGGCTTGGAACAACTTGGGTGAGTAAATGATGACAGACTTTTTGACTGAACTATCCCTTTAAACAGCATGTAAATCAAAAGTGCTTAATGTTACTGAATGAAATGTTGTCCCAGGATGATGTACAGGACTGTGCAAGGCTGCAAGCTTTGGGGGTGTTGATTTACTCAGTCTACTCAGTTTACTTTGCAATTATCGTTCTAAATCTGATCCGGGCAAAGTCTTTGACAAAAAAAAAAAAAAAACATGATTTTCTCAGCTTTATGTTTAAAAAGTGTGTTTGTTTTTTTCAATTGCACCCTATATATACAAAATATCACACTATGTGTTGCTCAGTCAAATGTTTCGTGAAATGTCTTGTCTTGTGTTTTCTCTTGGTTTTCCCACTGTCTGCCAAACTCTGGTTCCAGCATGGCCTACGGATCAATCAGGAAATCCAATTAGGGCACCATCAGTCCGGGCCCTTCGCTGTGTAAATGATGAACGCTGACACACGGGGAATACGGCCCCATCTATCAGTGCTGCTTTAAACTGTTTTAAGAGACGCTTCCCTCTATTTCTCACTTCTCAGCTCTTTCATCATCAGACACACGATTGACTGTTTGCTCTCTTTCCTCCTCTCTCTGGCCAGGCATGAACGTTGTGTGTTAAGAGCCATGGTCTACATGGAGAAGCCTGTTTGCAGACTGACATGCTCTTTAAGGACAGCCCAGGGCAGTCTTATATGCAACTTTAACACTGCACCAATGAAACTTATGACATTCTCAACTCAGTTCAGAAGATCCCATCAATGAGAGAAACATAAGTTTTAATGATGTAAAACAGAAAAGTGGGTTAAGCCATGTATTGTAGATAGTGCATTTATTATGTTTAGTTAAAAAAGCATAGGTTCTCTATTTATATATTATATAGCGATTTTACAATTGGAAATGCACATTCTTGAGTGAACAGTTAATTATTAATCTTTTTTCTTTTCTTTTGTGGAATTGTTTACCCGTGATTATAATTGTCTAAATTACAGTGGTGAAATTTGCTGCTGTGCAATTTCATCTCGACTGACTTCATACGCACATATCATGGTTCACTGCTCAAGAAGGACTTTGTGAAAGCAACTTTTTGTTTTCTGCTTGCTGGCAATTTATCTAACTTTGACAACATGGTTTGCTTTTTAAAAACTCCCGTTTATTAGATAGTGTGTCCATTGGAGAGTGAACATTATATACTGCACACTGCAAATACAATTCTTCATATAGTGAGAGCTTAACATTTTCCAGTAAATTAGAAATATACTCTCTGCCTGTGGTTTTAGGCCTTAGTTAAAACCTGCAATATTTATAATCTGCAAAATAATTCCAGCACTGCGTACTGGGCGTCTTGCTGATTAAGCCTAGTCCTTCGAATATTTTGTCGCCAATTCATATGAAGCTGACTAAAAAACTATTGTGGGTATAAGGTTATGCACTCTTTGTGAAGAAAATAAAAATTGACCAGTATGCTAGAAATCACAACAATATTTGTGCACATTGGTCTAATAGAAGAGCAATCTGGTGTAAGTAATGGTTAAAAACATGAAGTAGCAAATCAACTTTGGGTGGATACTCTTATTTAACAGATTCCAGATACTTCATTATGTGATGCATTTTTGACAATATGATATGAACATATTGTTTGAATGTGAGGTGTTAGATTGTTTTCAGCACCCCATTATAAAAACAACAGACAGTTATGATCATTAATTAGCAGCTTCTCAGAAATAAATCTCACATCTAAATTTAAAACATTTGATTGCACATTGGATATTACGGTGGCTAACCACAGCCAAATAGGTATTATAGTGCATTAAAGTTGTAAAAGCATTTTATTAGCAAAAAATCATCCCTCATTAATGTTACAAAAATGTTGTATTCATTGTAGACATTGTGATTGTATTCATGAGTAGTATAGTGTATATAATGCTAACACTTCTTTTTTTTTGTCTTTTTTTTCCCTCCAGGCTTTTTTTTTTTATTATTATTATCAAGGGCTGGCAATCAAACAAGACATAAAAAACCTCTTATCAAAGTGAAGTGTCTTCCATTCATGTGCGACGGCAAACGGGCTGCACTTTGATTTCATTTGATATACAAATCCACCTGTGCAATTGAATTTGTTACACAGAAGACCCTGTGCATGTCCTTTATATAAATCGGGTTTATCAGCATGATGCCATTAGCGTCTCTCCATAATGTGAGATATTATACGTTTCCTCTCTGATCCTCGAATCAGTATGCATGACCGGACTCTCGTCTTTCTAACACGGCAGGCAAGACTTAGCAGAATAAAGTCATCTACTAATCATGTGCAATTCATTTTGCAAACTTCTGTTCTATAGAACCACCTCTGGAGATTCTAAAGCCACATTTTTACTTAATAGTGACCGGCCTTATAATTCCCATATTCACACTGAGCATGTATAAAAGTGTTTTTCCAGTGTTCTCAAAGGACATTCAGTTTCTTCAGGGTTAAAAAGGAGGCAAAGGTGACATAAAAGTGTCAAAAAAGACATTAAAAAAAAAAACATTAATTTAGTTTGATTTGTGAGCTCTTTTCCTTATGAGGACCAAAAAAAAAAAAAAAAAAAAAAAAAAAAAAAAAGGTAAAAAATATCGGGTATTACTATATTTGGGGACATTTTACAACGTAAGGTTTTTAAGGACCACACACACACACACACAGCAAATGCCTTGGACAATTATGGAGGGAGAATAATTCTGATCCACTTCATTTCTCTAAAGGCATTCAAGTCATTCTTAAACCCATCTTAAAATTATCTCAAATGAGCAGAGTTTAGTCATTTCCATTAATGTTATTAAAAGAAGCTAGTTTCATACTGAAAATAAGCCGATTCATTACAGCGACTGGAACATCATTTCAATGCTAATGATTAATATGAAGACACAGAGGGACGCTGGGTAAACAATAAGGCAGCCTGATTATGCAGTGTCATCTTAGGCACAAGCACAGTTCGCTGTCTAGACAGTGACAGAATATGAATATAAAGACGTTGGCAATTATACACTGATGATACAGAACATCTTTTAATATTGTATTACAAAAGTTGAAGTAATCTTGCATCGCAGTCTTGGATGAGAAAATGTGAAATGAATCAGTCTTCTTCAGGAACGTGAGAGAAGACCTGTTCCCTCATCAGAGGCCACGCCCCCTTACATCATAGAACACGCCCCTTACACAATAGACCACGCCTCCATCCAGTGAAAGAGAAAACAATGATTCCAACAAGCTTTTGAAGTTTCAGTTGAAGGTAAAGTTTAAAGTACAGTAAAGTGAAGGTTTTTTGTGTATTTATTTATTTATTAATGAAGTTTTGCTATTTTTAAGTAATATATAACATTTTAATACCTTTTTACTTCATCATTACTCCATGTATATACTTGTATATACTAGGTTTTCAAAAACATTTAAATCAACATGAACATTAAAATTATCTTTCTAAAAACCTGACATGTTTTAAACAATATATATATATTTTTTTTTTTTTTTTTTTTTTTTTTACAAGATCCTGTATGTCATACTTGTTAGGTTTAGTTCATGCTAAGAGAGTTTCTGCAAGACTGCAAACATGAACTGGAATTTAAAGCATATATAACATTAACTTGCATCTGGACAGTTTAAACTAAGCAATTTAAAATCGTATACCATATTTCCCACTGTTTTCCCTTTCACAATATTCCTTATACAGCACATTTTTTTTTTGCCTGCATGTCGGAGGACACATAAATTCAACTCAAAGATTTTACAGTTTCCCTGGCGGCCGGCTAATTAATGACCAATATGTGTCCTGTGGCCTTTAAAGATATTGTGCTTTAATAAATCAATCCTCGGATCAATTGTCACGGAAAGAACTGGAAGTCCCTTGTCTAATTATTAGTGTATGACGGTGTGAAGGGCTCCTGATTTCGCAGTGCTCCTTTGGTGTCTTGTCTAGGGGGATTTTAATGGAAATCTCTTATCTCCAGAAAGTCTTTCAGGTGTTCAAAAGACTTCCTGTTAAATAATATAATCCCTTAAGCTCCGACAATTACCACTAATTCCATTTTAATTCAGTGGAAAGGTGAAGTGACAGTGAACATTTTATAGCTTTGGAGCTGAAAATGTAATTTTGATTTCAATTACACCAGAGAGTTATGGCGAAGATAAGACGGTGGAGGTACTGGGCTGGAAGCAACAGCTTTGACAACTGCTATGTATGATTTCAACAATACATGATGCTGCGGAGTTCAAAAATCAAATACAAATAATAATAGTTGACCCAAAATGCAAATGTTGCCAATATTTACTCATCCTTAAAGGAATAGTTCACCCAGAAATGAAAATGATCCCAGCCACTACATGTCATTCACAACATTGAGGAGCAGTCATGCAATCACTTTAAGTAGTTCTGAGCTGTGCTATTTGCTTTCTATGGTGAAACAAACGGGGATCGTAGCGTAGATAGAACGTTTGACCTGCTATCCATTGAATTTGATAGTAATTTACACGGCATACCTGTATGACGATTATTTCAATATCAAATACCGTCCACTTGCTTTGTATTGGCAGAAGAAAATCAGATCTCATTTTATGAGTAAAAGATGACAACATTTTCATTGTTGGGTGAAATATTGTCTACATTATGTCGTTACATTTCAAAAAGAGAACACTTTATTTTGATAGTCCACTTTAAACATTCTACAAACTATAAGTAACTTTACATGTTAACTAAATCGCATTATAGTATTAGTAGTCTGTCTGTATAATATATTCTACTAACCCGAACACCAAACTCTTCCTAACAGTTTACTGATACTCTAATGAGAGTTAGCCGCCCAGATCCGGCCAGACGCGTGGAATCCACGTGTACCAGATGTGTCCCGGATCTAGGCCGACACTATTTTTCTGTCTGGGTGGCATGTAGTTGCAAAGTTACACATAGTAAGTAGAATGTCTAAAGTGGACCATCGGAATAAAGTATAACCTCTGAGAATAGATCAGACCTTCATTATTGATGATATACCTTTTGATCAGTGGGTTGCATGCTGTAATAATCTTTGAACTACCCATCAGAATCTTTTTCCAGAGGTTTTTAATCAGAGATTCAGTTTGCAATACCTCTCCCGATGAGTGAAAGACCATTTCATGCTGCTGATGCCAAAAGGAACATCTAATGGATCAGCCATTTGAAAGTGAAATGCTATTGTAGATTGCCAAATGAATGAAAAGCATACAGAATTTAGAGCAAACCTTTTTTTTTGTACTAATATGTGATTTAAGGACAGAAGCCATTGCCTTGCTGATAACAGAGACAATGACTATACTGGCCAATCATACTACTTCATTAAACCAGATGCTGTCAACTTACTGCTGTATTAACTAGGTACTATATGTGATACAGTATATATTGATTTGCACTATTTATGTGTCAGAGCGGTGTTTACATTGCAAAGGCAGCACTACTATAAGGTTTCATCCACAGTACAGAGTGATCCGATGGAAACAAGATTTGAGTATTGAATCCTGGAGGAACATGTAGAACATTGAGATTTTTCAAGATATTTAAGACACTTTTCCAAGACATCTACTTGACATAATTACCAAAAAAAAAAAAAATGCAAACTCGCTTTATTTTTTAAGTTCTATTGGTGCCTTTTCACAGTGTGTAACTGATGGCCTTACATTGAATATTCCTCATACTAACACGACCTTCACTGACTGTTGAGTAATGTGTAGATGCTTTGTGACATCTGAAAATGAAAGATAGACCTCCATTCTGCTGCGGGGGTGATTTGCTCTTTATTTGTTACTTTTCCGTCTGTGAAAACAGAGAGAAATAAGATAAAGAACAGGCTAACAGAAAGAGAGAGGGTAAATGTCCGGTGGCAATTTAAAGATGCTTCAGGCCTTTATTGACCCCGCTGATCACTTGACCTCCAGAGATCAGATGGGTTAACCTGTCCCAGCTGCCTCCATCTGCCTGGTAATGGGAAGTCTCTGCGTCCGAAAACAAGTTTCTTGCCACTAACTTCCTCACACACATGCTTTGAGGTGTGTGTGTGTGTGTGAATGCAATGAAATCCATGATTGTGCTTGAGTGGCATCATATCTATACAGCATCTAGGGCAGACATCCCACCTATCGCATATTGATAGCAACTCCCTGACACCCGCAAATAAATACCATATCCCAGAAACCAAGCGAGTGATAGAGAAAGTTTCCGCTTGGTATTAAGATGCATTTTCAGATGCATTTGGTCCAAGACGTATTACTGTTACACCTGGTATTACCGGCTATTCTACTTGAGTTCGGATTTTTTTGGAGACCCTCCCCTCTTTTTCGTCTCACTCAACTACATCACGTTCACGTTCAGTGCATGATTAAGGTCCTTGCACACTGAGTCTGAAACTTTTGTATATGTTTTTTTTTTTTTTTTGTATTCGTCATTCGGGGGCTCTAAATTGTCAAAACACCTCTGAAAATGCTTTCTACGGATGCGAAAAATGCAGAAAATTGAACTTGATAATGTTTTTTATGGACGGGCGGACACAAGTTATATATATTTATATTATGGTGGGGGTTTGGGATGGGATGTCTAGGGTACCAAAACCGCGGTTTAGTTTGGCAGCTCACTAGGTTATGAGACACAGTCAAGCACACAGCGAAAGAAAGTTTACTTTTTGAGACCCGATTATGCTCAAAATCAAATTCAACCCGAAAACAGAGCCGACACTTTCCACTAGATTTTTGTTGTAACATTTGGATTACAGCCCACTGTGGACCTTCAGGGATGGTGTGAAACAAGAGAGGAAGTGGAAAAGAACTAATGAGAGCAGCGATTATAACGTGAGAGTCACTTTAGCGTGTATTTGCAAGTAGATCAGAAGCTTTGCAGAATGAACTGCAGATGCTCGACATGTTCCCCTGTGGAGTATCTGTAATGCTCTACCTCCAGCTCAATCCCTCCTTTGTCACAAATTGGTCTTATATGAATGTTTTTAGTGTGTATTTGTGCATGACAGAGAGAGAGAAATGGAAACTGATCAAATCTGTATGGCCTTTTACCACAGTCACTGTAATGCCCAAAAGAGCAACAGGGCTTAAAGGACTCATATCGTGATGAATCAACTTTTTCTTGATCTTATGAGATAAAAGAGTTTGATGCACTACGAAAACATAATGTAACTTTCAAAACTTCCTCTCCGGTAAAAACAGAGCGTTTAATGAAACGGCAGCAAAAATGGTCCAACCATTTAGAAGAAAGAGATAGAGTGTGTTGGAAACATTTGTCTGGATGTGGCCCGGATCTGGGCCGACACTATGTTGCTGTCTGGGTTTATTTATTTATTAAAAGGGTCATATAATGGTACATGCACTTTTACAAGTTGATTGTACTGAAATGTGTGTTGGCAGTGCCTGTACACAACCATCATAAAATGATAAAAATCCATCCAGTGTTTTTTTTAATCTCCTTATATGTTTTCCCCTGCCTCAAATTGAGCCGTTCGATTTTGTGACGTCACTAAATCGGACGCCCCTCCCACGATTGTTGATTGACAGCAGCGTTTCAACACAGACCCGCCCTCGCTCGTGAGCGAGCGAGCTGTCAATCATAGTCCGCGCGGACCGGCATTGTATGACCCAAAATGGCATTATATGACCCCTTTAAGAAATGAATTATTTCATTCCGCAAGGATGCATTAAATTGATCAAAAGTGAGAGTAAATACATTTATAATGTTACAAAAGATTTATATTTCATGTAAATGCTGTTCTATTGAACTTTCTATTCATCAACGTTCCCTGTAAAAAAATGGTTTCCACAAAAAATATGAAGCAATATTAAAATACATTAAAATAGAAAACAAGTATGTTAAATCATAATAATATTTCACATTATTTTTATGTTTACTGTATTTATAGTAAGTTGAATAAATGCAGACTTGGTAAGCACAAGAGACTTCTCTCACGGTATTGTAATTTTTATTCACAATTATAAACATTTCTGCAGTAAATCCATTTACTTTTTATGTAAAGCAAACTGTAAAAATAAAACGGCATGCCTTGTGATACTTTCACAGTCGTCTTGATTTTTTTCAGGGTCACTGTGTTGAAACTTTCTGAATGTTAATAAACTGATTTTTTTTTCTCTCTCACACAAACTCACTTTCTTTGTCCAACACACACACAGAAGTACTCACAGACACAACCCACACTTTCCAAACAACACAATGTGATGCAAAAGCTCTCGCTAATGATGGCTCCTCTCGGCTCTGGTTGTACATGTTACCTGATGGACCTAAAATGCAGGAAACACTGCAGGTGATTTTATCCTGTGCTGTTAATTACCTCCCCTGACAAGCGCAGTGTGTAGCCGCTGTTTAGCCCTTGTCTTCTCACACACTCATGCATAAAACACTAAACAAGAGACTTTTCAGCACAGACAGAATAATGAATATGATTTGACATCTCTTCTGAGAATTAACTGAAATATCCTTACCACATAGCATAACATATTCCTAAATGGTTCCTAAAAAAATATTTTATTGCCTACCAAGTGTTAAAACTATGGAAGCTTGTTTCCACCACAGAATAAAAAAAAATAAAAAGGGTAATTGCGACTTTTTATCTCAAAATTCGGACTTTTTTTTCTCACAAATGCGAGTTTACATCTCGCAATTCTAGCTTTTTCAGAATTGCGTGATATAAAGTCGCAATTGCGAGTTATAAAGTCAGAATTGCAAATTGCGAACTCAAGAAAATCAGGACTTGCCCATTGACAGGCGACGGGTTAACATGTAACTGGTTAAAATTGCAGATTTGTCTGGATTTAAACATTGTTGGAAACATTTTGGATAATGTTAATGTACACTATAGTCAACAACAACAACAAAAAATAACATAGTTGTAGTGGTTTCTGAATATTTTTAAGAAAAAAATCGTACATATTGTGCCTTTAATAAATATAACTTCCTCGAACATCTATTATATTGCTGTTGAAGCAGTTTTATAAAACTTTTAATTAATAATATTTTCCAGTTAGGGGTCTAGTGGTCCTGTGAACATGTCCTTTTTCATCCTATGAATCTGGTTATCAGAACTGTAAACATGCGCATCCCAGAAGGCCGTTTGAGCAGAAATCCTCCGTTCAGGCTACGCTACATACGGTGTTAATTAGTCCCATTAGTTACACTCAGATTTCAATTGGTGCACTGGTGTAGATTACATATTAAGGTTAAGGATTGTTGTGTATGCCTACCATAAGGCTGGATAATAATTGTATTAAACTTGTAAAGGAATAAGTGGTCTTAAGTAGGAAACAGGTAAATAGGCAATTAATGATGTGTGAATGAGAGTACATAGGCCTACATCTATGCCCTTGTACAAAAACAGCATAAAAGCCCCTGAAAAGCATGAATAAAGATCACAGATATAGAATGTGAATGTTTACTGTAAATCGCTCAGAAGGAAATGTCATTGACACAAATCATTGTCTTTTTCAAAGAAAAGGCATGTGTGAGCTCATTCTCCACTTCAGCGCAGTGCTTAATGCCGTATTTATTGATGCATTTAGTTGTTGGATGTTACTTAACATCAATGTCTGAAAGATTGGTATTTTCAAAAAACACACAACAGGGAAAGGCCAAATTGATCAGCACATTACTAAGAGCTGTTGGCAGGGTTTACCAAAAGCCTGCCGGGTCTTTGAGAGAATTTAATTCAAACAATAGAAGTAGAATCAATGGCATCTAGATCACATTTCTCACCATGTTTAACCACTCGTAATGTCGCAGCACTATCATTACTGAAAGTGTATTCTGAATTTAGAGACCGAAAAAACGATGCTAAAGCCAGACACAAGACGCTAGAGCTGAATGTACTCAAACCTCCAGGGGGCGATAAAGATAAATTCAAACACTTTTTTTTTTTAAAAGAGTAACAGTCTTATTGACATTAAACAATGCCTTTAAACAGCATTTAAACGATCAAATGATGCTGGAAAAAATTATAATGAATTATTATTAGTTATTCAAAATTTTAACAATATTACAGTTTTACTGTATTTTTCACGAAAGAAAGTGCATCCTTGTTGAGCATAAGAGACTTTTTTCAAAAACATTCAAAAATCTTATCAACCCCAAACTTTGGAACTGTATATATGTGCCACTAAACTGAAGGTTTTAATTTTCACCTGAAAGAGAAGACATGCTAAATCAGGTTTGATGTCAGGTGCAATGGCATTAGAATGTCTTTACTGTGACTTTTGTTAAATGTAATGCCTCTTTGCTGAATAAATGTATTCAATTATTTCAAAAAAAAAAAAAAAAAAGTTTTGTGTGAAAGACTTAGTTCCTGACACAAAGCTATTTTATGACTGCATGGACATATTTATAGTGCCTTTGTCCTTTTAAAAGCTTGAAAGCCGCACTGTATTCAGTCTATGGAAAAGAGCAGAGTGAACATTCGGTGTCGCTTCTTTTAAATCCACTGGAATAAAGTCATATGGGGTTTGTAACTGCATGAGGGTTTTAAAAATGACAGAATTTTTCTTTTTCTCTGAGCTACTTCTTGGCCACAGTATGAATCCATACCAACCAAGGATCACGTTTATTGTTCCTGTTCCGCACAAAGACCTGTACCTGCTCATTATTTTCTGCCCTATTGACGTTACACGCAATTTCAAGACAGATTTGTTCCGTTTCTGTGACTCGTCCAACGAGCACTCAGGAAAGTTCGGCATCTTCCACCAAATCTCAGTTGGTCTCGCACGTCTGCCGCTCACCGCCCAGCAGAGGCCTGGTGCACATCGGAAATTGTTCTCACAAAGCCATGTGAATAGGAAATGGGAACGTTTCTTTCCCTTCTTGTGGTGTGACACTAATTTGCTTCCCCATCCACTTCCAAGGCAATTAGCTTTGAAGCTTTTCAGAAGCTATTCTAGCCCAAGTCGATAGCTAGCGTGGAGAATACGAATTTAAGCAGGTCCACTGGGGGAGGCTAGATAAACATATCAACAGAAGGAGGAGAAACCAGAGAGAGAGAAAAAAAGTGAAGGGAGGGGGGTGCAAAAGAATTATAATTACTCCAACTGCTCGCCTGTATGCTTGGCCTTCATTACTGGGCATCAGTTTCATGCTAAATTCACTTCCTAGCAATTTGCCTCAGAGCCAAAGCACAAGCACCAGACAGTGTAAACAAAAACTTTACTGACGGCTTGGGCAAAACGCCACCGCTGAAAACATGGTGAATGAGGAGAGAAAGCTAAACGAGAATTCGGCAATGTGTTCGGCCCACACTAACTTGTGATCTGTTGTCTCAATAATAGTTTCTGGAAACGAAGGTCACAAAGTGTTGACAGTATATTGTTTTATAATGAGCGAACCACATGAAATCTGAGCATCAAGAACTCTTCCACACCCGTCGTTCACGTTCCTTGCTCGGATGATTTCTTAAAGGGTCACTCCACCCGTTTCAACATTAATCTTTATTGAAAGTGGGTTATATATGTAGTCGAAATGTAAAAGAAATTTTGAATCTGGTGCCCTCTTGACCGAGAAAAGACAGAAAATAACTTTAGGGCGCATTTGTATGTAAGACAACAACTCCCACAATGCACCACATTGCACAGCTCCGCAAGCCACTCCCACTAATCCAGAACAGCGCAAACATCAGAGAAATCACTCTTCCGTCTACAAGGCTAGCTGCCAAAAGAGTTTGAAATTCATTTTACACAAAATGTCTAGTTAGTTGGCTGTGGCGAGCAGGACGAGGGTGAGAGGACGGCGCGAGTGATAATGAATGACACCTGTGAGACGCAGCGGTCTCATATCTCTCACGGAGGAGCGGAAGCACAAAAGGAACAGGCCTGATTTTATGTTTTGTTTCTGTTGTGTGTGGCCAGCTGGCTTATACTTTTGTTTTGTATTACTATTAAAATGTTTAAATATTCGCCGGTTCCCGCCTACTTCTTCCCACAACAACGAACCCCGTTACATTGGAAAACTCATTAGCGAATTACTCCTCGTTTGTATTTCTTTCTATATGGTGAATTATTGCATGATACCTGGATGTTCAGTCAGAACATATGCGGTGCGACACTAGGATGGTTCACATCACAACACAAACGTCCGTGTGCTCGTCTGATTCAGAGATTTCGTCCAGGAGAAATTGCCATCGTTGAAATTCTCTGCAGCAGACGGACTCTATCTGTGTCCGTAGCGCACAGCCAGAGCACAGGCACCAGCAGTCTGCCCAGCTCGAGCCAGTCCGGGCTCCTCGTCCGCCTCCTGTTCCTCCAGCAGCCTCAGCTGCTCTTCACTATATTGCGGCTCGTAAAGATAGCCACGAACAGCGGATTCGAGCAGCAGAATTTCAAAATCCTCTACTTCCATATCATGTTTAGTTTCTCCCATATCGTGTTTAGTTTCTTCCGTCATTGTCATAACTTCCTATCTCCACAGCGCTTGTTAGCTTAGCTTATAAACAAGATGGCTGATATTGATTTCAGTATCTACAAGTGAAGTCCCACCCACTGATCTGTGATAGCTCTGTTAGCGCATTAGGTCCAACCTATGGGCGGGTTTGAAAGGGTGGGATCTAGTGCTTGTAGTCTTTAGAGAAATCCCCCCTTCTTACACTTCCTCCTACAATGAGGTAAAATGACGATTTTTGCGTCATTGTAGGAGGAAGTGAAAAAGGTAAATAGCGGATTTCTCTCGTCTCAGGGGAAAATGAGAGAGTGTTGCACGTCCATTCAATAGACTGGGTTTCTAACAATGGAAAGCTTAATGCAAATGGGTGGAGTGTCCCTTTAAAGAGGACCTATAATACTTTTTAAAAATATTTTCAACTTTCTTTAGTGCTTACTGTCGCTGTTTGAACATGAAAACTGTCTGCAAAGTTACAGAGCACAAAGTCCGTCCACCAGGAGTTCACTGATGAGTGTCAGTGTTTCTGAACTCCCTGAAACGCCTCCATTATAGTCTTAAATTTCCTTCCGGGAACGAACACGTCACAGTATTCCTCATTTAAATAATTACCAAGTCATATGCAAAAAAAAAAAAAAGTTAGTTAGTAGTTTGTTAATACTCACATAGTTTTATGGTAAGGGGCGTGACATTTACGAAATAAACTCGAAGCAGCTGACCAATCAAAACACATTGGCTCAGCTAGCCAATCAGAGCACATTGTGCTTTTCAAAATGAGGGCAACAGGAACTAAACAGAGAGCGTTACTGACAGACTGGGAAGAGAGGTGCTGCAACAATATCAAATATGTGAAAAAATAATGTGTTTTCTGAACATTCAAGCATGCAAACCTATTCAAGTAGACTCCAAAAAACAACTTTACAGTAAGGTTTAGTTCATTAACATTCGTTCATGCATTAAATGAACAAATAATGTTTACAAAGCATTTATTAATCCAGGTTAGTGCTAATTTCAATTTGCATTAATGAAAATATAACAATAAATTGTTAATTCACTAAAAACAAACATGCCTTAACAATGACAAATAGTATAGATCTAAATTAATATTAATCTAGATACGGTAAATAAATGCTGTAAAAAATGTAATTGTTCTTGATACCTAATACATTGTAAATTGTTGTCAAATACATTGTCTAAAACAGGGGTCGGGAACCTTTTTTGACCAAAGAGCCATTTTTTCATTTTTGGTTAATGCATTTTTCCAAAAGAGCCACAGTAAAATAATTATATAATATTATTATTAAAGACGTGCTTTTTTTCAATACAATTTCAACAGCATTAGGCTAAAAACAAACAAATATTTAGCAAAGTTTCAATATTAGTGAAGGGCTTTTACTGTGAGGTTGAGTTGTCAACTGATGAGCATAAATCCTCTCTGTCTGCATGAGAGAGAGAGAGAGAGAGAGAGAGAGAGAGAGAGAGAGAGAGAGAGAGAGAAAACACAGTAGGCCTACTTACATTTACTGTGTTTACGTGAATACTCGACTTGCCATTTTTATGTATTTCTGTATTTATTTGGCCGTTTAGGTGCGCAACCGAAGACAAAGGCTATGCTTTTCCGTGTTGCGCTCGGCGCGCGCACACAGCATCCTGCCAGTAATTCCGTTCTCTTTCGCGACTTATCGCGCTTTTAATATTTATTTTCAATATAAAGCACATCCTGCTCTTATTTTCATTCCTTCAATTTTTGTTATTAATAAATTAAAACAGAATCTTTAACTGAAATCTGCGTGGATTATCAAAAATACGACCCATTTATCATGTGCCATAAAGGGTTTCAGCGGCAAAAGTGAAAGTATTAAAGTTTACAGCCTTCTTTTACGTTTTTTGCTGCTTTTCGCCATTAGGCCTACCTTAAACAAGCTGCAGCTGCTTGAATCCCAGTGCAGGAGCTGTTATCACAGAGACAAGTTGATTGCTCTGATGACTCGTAACACTCGCGAGCGCGACCAGCACTGAATACGCTCTTTTGCCGGTACAACATGAATATACTTATAATTATCATAAACGTTTAACTAACTTCGGTAGACTGTGCTACAAGGGAATTTTAACTGGCAGATTTTTCTGCAGAGAGCCGATCTGTATTGATGTGTCTTATTTTTTTGTTTCGGTCGTTTGTTGGTAAAGGGTGAGAGACCTCGCGAGCCACATGATTTTTGCCAAAGAGCCAGGTATGGCTCGCGAGCCATAGGTTCCCGACCGCTGGTCTAAAATATCAACGATGAAAAAAATGTAGACGAGCGAAGAATTTTTTTCCCAATATTTTTTTTTGTTTTTTTTTTGGGAGATTGTAGGAAAGCAAATCATCGCGATCTCAACTCAGTTGTTTCTCTCAGTCAGCGTTGAGGTTAAATGAAGACTTTTGCTTATGTTTCCATCTTTTCAGTTTGTTTCTCCTGAGGAAAAAAAGAAGACCTGAACTTGAACTTAAAGTTCAAGAATTTATTATGAACACAAACATTTAAATTCTCATCAAAATCAATATTTGGTGATATTTTACAGACCAATCTCCTGAGCTCTGAAAGATCAATGACTGAGCAATTAAAACTGCTTAATGAGCATAAACACAAGGTAGAAGAAGCTATTGTTAAATTTCCCCATCAAATAAATGTAGCATTTCAAGACGAGTCAATCTAGCGAGGAACAAAACAAGGCACAAACATGCACAATTTAAAACATTTATTGCAGTAGCGGTATACCTGTAGAGCAGTAACAAGGAGTAACTGTTTAATATCTATGATGGCAAACGTCCCCACAACCAACAAACATACTGCTGAAAGCAACTCACGCCACTCTTGTCTCTTTTCATATAGTTTTTTATACCCTTTTTTGTACTTTAAATATTGTGATCAAACATAAAAGTGCTATACAAAATGAACGACCTCACTGCGTTACAAATCAATAATCATCAACCCAATGAAAAGAAGGTGAAACCAAGTCATTTTAAAGCTATTTTGTCTCGGTAAGCATGCGGTTTCATCGTCTGAACTGGCTGGCATGCCATGTGACAAGAAGGGAAAAAAGAACGGCCCAAACATTTAAAGAAAAAACAGAAATCAAACTCAAATCTCAGTCCTTGTATAATGCACATGCTCTTTTGATCACGTTCTATTCATTGTTTTTTTTTTTGTTTGGACAGTGCATTTTTTATTTATTTACTCTTCCTCTGGAATGACTGAGAAACATTGACTGTGTTCGGCATTCAGAGACTAGGGCCTGCTGATGTTTCACTGCCGGCGATTGTTTAGATCGGTACGATACGTAGCATATGTCATGAATTCACAGACATGAAAACTACACTCACTTCTCTCGCGTCAAAAATCGTGGGCATACACGATATTCTATGAAAGAAAAAGTCTTTTTTTCTCAAATACTACTCTCAATTAAAGCACGAGTTCAATTAAACATGTACAAGAATGACATTTGAAATCAGATGTCGAGAATTTACAAATATATTGCTGCTGAATTGTAACATCGTTCTTCTTTTTTTTTTTTTTAGGAAAAGACATCAAGCTTTCCGTGTCAGTAAGTAGAAATTGAGCATTTACATCAATAATACAAAATAGCTTTGAAAAAATAAGTTTGCCAGGTTCGTCGACTCGGTAAATGCAAAAAACTGGGCAATTGTGCAATGTTATGACCGATTGATATTATCATCCAGGATTCGTTCGTTAATTCTCCTACAGAGTGTGTGTGTGTGCGTGTTTAAGTGTGTTTGTGTGTAACCATGTGTATGTTTGCTTTACAGATCCAGACTGTGGTCCTCTGTTCCAGAAGACAATGACGTCAATGACAAAAGGCCGATACGATGAATGATAAAAGACAGCTGTCAAGTTCACTGATCTATTCCATGTGATTATTACAAGTACATAAAATCGGTTAGTATTAAGTCCTATTTACAAACACTTCAACGATGACAGACTAAACGATACTAACAGTGTTAATAAGCACAAAGCTTTCTCAGTTTGTAGATTCCATTTTCTCGGATGGTGTAGATTAATATAGTTCCAAAACAGCTCAAAAACAATCACGTCACAATATTTGTATATATTGGTCAGTCGTTATATTGTTGTTGTTTTTTTTAGTTTTTTTTTTATAACCGTGATACATAGAGCACAGCCCTGTTTTGTTTATCCTGAACGTTTGTTTGCAGTCTCTGTTCAGGACGAAGTATAAGATGATCCCTTTTAATGTGAATTTGCAGCAAACCATTAGAGTTGGATGGCAGTTATGGATTTGCATGAGAAGATCCCGCAGACGGGCCGTCGGCGAGTCGGATTCGCATAATATACTGTCCTGCATAAGCGATAAAGTCTATGTCTACTCCATACACATAACTAACACACCGCATAGGCATCGATCTAAGAAAAGGAGGGGGAAAAAAAACAGGAATGGGCTAAAGCTCTCAAAAGTTGCTGGGATGATCCGATAGAGAGGGAGAGAAGACGGACACAAAATGAACCCCTCTTAAAGCTGCTGTTCTTTAGGACTGTCGTGGCCAGAGGCGGGCTGGTAAGATTTCAGGCTAGCCAATGGGATGTCGGCCATGTGACCGCCGCTGCCAAAATGTCCTTCCGAGCTCCCGTAGGTCTTCCTGTCCCCAAACTGCTCCTGGCTTCCACGCTCACCTTTCCAGCCGCGGGTCAGTGTGTGGCCATTGAGCAGTCTCTCTTTAGCCCACTCCTTTTGGTTGTTGAAAGAGGAAACGGGGGACTTGGGCGAAGGGTACGAGCTCAGGCTCGGAGGCATCCAGCAGTTGTCGGAGTGGCCCAACACCAGACACTCTTGGGTGCACATCTCTGTGGCCTCCACCAAGCCTCTCGGTCCTAGAGGTCCATCTGTGGACACAAACAGAGCGAAAACACTTAGGATTGTGTGTCGAGTTCATAACTTCCAAAGCATAGACCTAGAGTGAATGAAAATGAAGCTGTATGAGATGAACATGATGTCTTAAAGGCTTGCATCATATCTAATTTCCTGAATAAAAACCACATGCTGAAAAAAGAGACAACTGGATATAACACTGACATTCCACCCACACCAGGACGCAAAGTGCATTGTGGGAATCAATGTGGTATCATTGGCTCAACTGCACTGTGTCAAATATAATCAAGAATATAATGAAGATAATCCTTAAGGAGTCATTTAGTATTTGCAACATGCCGGCCTGTGTGTTTATTTAATCATGGTTGGACAGAATTAACATAAAATGAGTCAATTTGAACTATTCTAGTCCTCACAAACACATTAAAAGATACTGTGACTACAGTAAAGCGTCATTAAAGATACAGGTTATTCATGATAAATCCCCACAAGCAAATGTCCCATGTAGAGAGACAACAGAAAAAGAAAGGAAAAATCAACCAAAAAAAAAAATTAATAATAATAATAATACATAACAATATCCAAAGTAGTATTAATAGTATAATGTATTATTATTATTGAAAAATGTAAACAGAAAAATACTGATTTAAACATTAATTTAATTCAAACAATTACATGATATGAACAATATCCATTTATCGAATTCATAATGAATTGCCAAAATGAAGATAATTCAAAGATGCTACATTATTGTGACAGATGAGTAGATTAATGAAACCGTCAATATGTTGTTTGTTTTATTTCCACATGATTGAAAATAAACCGATCACTGCATTTTTTTCAGACAACTTGACTGTGTTGAGCAAAACATTCATCTGAACAACTGAATGGTTTTTGTAATGTTCCTATGAGTGTTAAAACCAAAAATGTGTGTGTGTGTGACTAGACTGTGCCCTGGGCTGTTATCACAGACCGCTGGCTGAACTGCGCTCAAAAGATTCTGTCTCCCACCGGCTGCTGAGTGATAAAAAAATCAGGCCTAAAGTTGGTTTAAAAAGCAGCTTGAATTGCTAAATATAAAGTGGTGTGAGATTAACTCGATCACCTCATCTCTTCAAAGAAGAGCCCCAGTTCAGCTGTGTTTAGCAACACTGAATATCCCTTCTTTTCCTTATGTCACTCACATCTGTCACACAAACAATCAAACAAAAAGCTTCCCAGCATTAAACACGTCGTTACGACCTGCATTCAAGCTGAACACTTTCATAACGCTGTAATATAATACCTTTCTGTTGAAAATACACTTTCATTTTAACACCGGCCTGTGAATCCCAGACACAATGCATCTATTATTCATACACTTTGTGTAATACAATACTGTTTGGAGCACTAGGGTTTCAATTCTGCTTCTAATTTCCACCATAACAACTAACATTTCTAACATTTCCTACAATGAACAAAGGGCTTTGAAAAAATGCATCGTAGAGGGAGATCAGAGATCGCTGATTTGTGTTTGCGAGAACCGTATGAACTGTATATGAAAGACAGCCACATGCTGTAGCCGGACGGGGCCGATGAATGCATGAAATGGGGAAAAGATGAGCGTCTGATGAGGGGGAAAAAAGCCAAAGCGCCATGTCTCTACATAATTGGTGTGATAAGGCATAAGTGACTGCCAGAGTTACCGCAGGAAATGGAAGAATCGCTGAAGCAAGAGATTTCATGGCATCACTTTAAAATACATTGGGACAAAGGACAGATGACTAATACCAAGATCAACATAATCAGAACACAGCGAGATGCAACACAAAACAGCGTTTGTTTTCCTGGTTTGTTCTATTTTCTAACCTATGAAGACATGCCAACATTCTCAATGGTTGTTGCTCTTGTATTTTCTCTTCAAGTGTCAATCAAAGTTAGTCTCTTTTGTAGGGGTGGGAATCAAAATAAATTGAGCCTAACTGTGACATGTTCAGTGTTTGTTTGTATGGGTTCCATTGTTACACCAACCTGTTCTAACAAGAACATGTAGCTATGTTATTTCGTGGCAAATTTATATGAATTTGTACAAGAGTCGTACAAAACATGATTATTAGAAAACAAAATAAGTATGAAGGTCCGACCCCGACCAGTGTTTTTTATATGGATCCAGATTTCCTCTGGAGTTAATCTATTCCTAACATGGCAGCTTCATTCCCCTCTTGTCATCAAGCCAATAACATGGGCCATTTGGTGCTTCAGTGTCCCATAATCCAGCGTTAGATTCGGCCCTCGTCTCTCATCGGGACTTAGGCTCCATACCTGCTCCTGAACGAGAGGCCAGAATCGATATTTCCATCACTCTGACATTGTGTGAGTAGCACGCAATGCAAATAATGGCACAAAGTTTGATTTACATCCATAATGTGTGATAAAAATGTGGAATAATGCAGCAACAATCACATCAGCAACAAATAATAATGAATCCACAATACACGCTGACGTTCAGAGATTTTTTTGTCACTTTTTTCACAAGGCGTACTGTATGCGCGTGCCATTTATAGAAGCCAGCCCTATTTCCACTTGAATTTAAATATTTATCCCCGGAGGGAGACCTGTCACTCCCGTCTGTTATCAAGGGAAAATAAACTAACTGTAGAAGGAACAGCCTCCCCACATTCAGACATATGTGTTTATTACAACGTGATGGCAATGTTGAAAGGAGTTTGTTATTTTTGGGGCTTCCACTCTGTAATTTTCAGGCTCCTGCAGGCATTCAGCATGTTTAATTTACCAGATGGAGTCAAAATGGTTTAATTGCTACTACCACTCCCTTCGACGTGAATGAGGAAACGGTATTACTGTATGTCCTGGTTGTGGAGCTGCAACCAAGTTTCTGTTGTACAATTACAGTGGCATCAGAGCTTTAGCCTGACCACCTGCGTAGAGGATGAAATCAACCAAAGTTAACTTTTTCAGTGACATCAATTCAGAATTGGCCAAAACTCACTGGTGTGCTCACTGAATATTATACATTAATATTATATTAAATTGCTTAATGCCATGTCAGCACCAAAGGATATATATATATATATATATATATATATATATATATATATATATACACACCATTCTGGTTTTATGTTTTTGATCTCTTATGCTCTTATACTCAAAAATACAGTAAAAACAGTAATATTGAGAATAGGGCTGTCGCGGTTATGGAATTTCCCTTGCGGTAATGTTGAGTGGCTCAATAGCGCGATATGCGGTATTACCGCCATTTATTTATTTCATTGATATGTATTTGTTGCTATATAAATAAAGTTTACGATGTGGACAAAAACGAGGACATTTTCAGTAACCAATGTAACCGAAACTAAGCAGCGTCTATATGCGCATTGAGAGGCTTTCACTCACCGCGCATTTTGTTATGACAACGGACTTTGAGTGAGTCACAGGGTGAGTCATTAAACCGGTTATTCAACGAACACATTCAAAAAAGCTGATTCATTAAAAGAGATGTAATGAAACAAGGTGTTAATTTTTTTTAACTTTGAGTTCCACGTTTCAAGGCTCAGCTGAGCAGCAATGCGTCGCATGGGTAACGCTGAAGCTGATGCTTCACTTAAATTAGAGACCAATATGGCATTGATTCAATGCGTGACTTGCTAATTTTATTTCCCCGCGGCTTCCTCGCGCTGCTGCTGACGCGCATTTATGGGAAATACCCGTGACGTGAACGTTAAAAGGATGATACGACAAATATTTCGCTTTCCTTTGACACGGCAACCTTTTCACGACTTCAAAGACAGACGCAGGTAATCGCACGCGCTCTGCCGATCTCTCTCAGTCACTGTCTGTGTGAAGCCTCTGTAGGCTACACATCACCAAGATAAACAGTCTTTTTATCATTATGAACTTGTTCAACATTCAATGCACATGCATGAAGTTCAAAACAAGAAGGGTATAGCCTTATAAAAAACGTGAATATCGCGGTTGTTGCGGTTACGTGCAATCCTCTGCGGTTGACTTGTCAGAAGCGCGGTACTACAATATTGCGGTTATCGTGACAGCCCTAATTGAGAATTGTTTCTATATTAATGAATTTATTTATTTCTGTGATCAAAGCTGAATTTTCAGCATCATTACTCCAGTCTTCAGTGTCACATGATCCTTCAGAAATCACTCTAATATGTGGATTTGCTGCTCAAGGAATATTTTCTTATTTTTATAAATGTTGAACACATTTGTGCTGCTTAATTTTTTATTCCAGAAACTATGATGCATTTCCCCTTTCAAATTGAAGAATTTCAAAATCCTTTACGCAACACAAAACCTATTCCCTAAAGAACTCCCTCAATGAATTAAGAACAGTACTCCGGCAGCTCCAGCTAATGTTTGCTTATTGGAACTGTTTTTGGAACTTAAAAGCATATATATCTGTTTCCTGGCATAATGATAAAGCCTCTGCACCCTGACTCAGGGTAATTGCGTCGAGCCAGCCAATCAGATTGGAGCTTACCATTTTGGAAAAGCCAATTTTGAGCACAATATTAGACAGTGCACTGATGGTCTGTGAGTCCTTGCCTTCCCCTTCCCCACAAACCGCTCGCACATCACTGAGCTAGACACAGTCCATCCCTATCACTCCTCTAATGGTCTCTGAGGAGGCATAGGAGCATGGCATTATGGGACTGACATGAGGAATCATGAGGGATGAATTAGAGACTGAGTCACAGTGACAGGAAAATGAATTTCACAAATGAGATTGGAAAGAGAGAGGGCGCTGAGAACGAGAGGAAGAGTGTGTGTCTCTGTTTGAACTTGCCCCACATTTCCTGCTCCGGCAGTGTATTATGTGTGTGAGAGCTTTCAAACCACAGTAACTTTATGGTGAATTTGAGAGGATTTTCTGATTTTTGAAAGACAACCCTTGTGCACCACAGGAAATGGAGGAAGATATAAAAAGGGAGGAAACACACTTCACAGAAGAAAACAATTTCACACTCAAACTCCAACGATGAAATGCATTTCCTTTATTTAAAAAAGCTGCTCTTTTGAATGAGTTTCCTGTTCAAAAGACTGTATTTCAAGCACCTGAGGTTACTCAACTGGTCTGCATATAAAGTGCTGTGTTCAGTGACGACAATTATGAAAGAAAGAGAGAGAGGGAGAGGGAGGACGATTTTCACATTTGCTGAAGGAGATGCGAGTAGTGCTTGCCACTGCAAAAAAATCCCCGGCAGGATGCTACTTTGTGGTGGTGGATGGATGCTCATTTTCTTTTTTTTGCGAGTTCCTTTGCTAGAGTGTTTTGATTAGTTGTCCACCCTCATGTCCTAATGATATTCTGGTGCCGAGATATGATTGGAACGTGTTGCTGAGTGGTTGCTATGGTGTTCTGAGCGTTTTAGTATTTAGCTCTGGTGTTATGGGTGGTTAGGCAATGTTATCGAGATATCATCAGAATCAGCCTTATCAAGAGGATCAAGAGGCCACATCAAGAGGATTTGGCATTTTCAATACAATTATTATTATTACTTTTATTATTAAATTAATTAATTTGCCCCACTATAATTTTATAGCGCATCACCGCTTAACCAACCCACTGCGAGGATAATAAAAGATGTTAGATTAGCCTTACTCCTCAATTAAAAAATAACTTGTTTTACACGGATTACTTCTCTTCCCATTTTTTCACTATGGGCTGCAAGAGAAATATTAAGGAAGATGGTTCTATTGTGTCGAGGTATGGCTTATTGGTTGAAACCTGGTAGCTAGGACATTGCTAGGTGTTTACTAGGGTTTTTCATGGGTGGTTGCTAGGTGGTTTCTTACTAGTTTTACTAATCTTACTACTAGGCCAGCAGCCATATCACCCCATATCACGCCCAAGACTGGTTGCCCAGTGAAGCTAAGGAGGGCTGAGCCTGGTTAGTACCTGGATGGGAGACCTTCTGGGAAAACCAGGTTGCTGCTGGAAGAGGTGTTAGTGAGGCCAGCAGGGGGCGCTCACCCTGTGGTCTGTGTGGGTCCTAACGCCCCAGTGTAGTGACGGGGACACTATACTGTCAAAGAGCAACGTCCTTCGGATGAGACGTTAAACCGAGGTCCTGACTCTCTGTGGTCATTAAAAATCCCATGATGTCCTTCAAAAAAGAGTAGGGGTGTAACCCCGGCATCCTGGCCAAATTTGCCCCTTGGCCTCTGTCCATCATGGCCTCCTAATCATCCCCATATGCTGATTGGCTTCATCACTCTGTCTCCTCTCCACCAGTAAGCTGGTGTGTGGTGGGCGTTCTGGCGCAATATGGCTGCCGTCGCATCATCCAGGTGGATGCTGCACATTGGTGGTGGTTGAGGAGATTCCCCCTTCCATATGTGAAGCGCTTTGAGGTCCCAAAAAAAGCGCTATATAAATGTAACGAATTATTATTATTATTATTATTTAGTTTTCCTGTTTTATTATCTGTCAGATGTAAATTTATGTTGTGCAAAAAGTTATGCAGCAAAGTTTAATACTTGTGGTTAGGAGTTGTGTAAAATCAGAAATTGTGACCATCTTTTGTCACAATTTTGATGTACGTCTGAGTGAAACGGATAAGAAAAAATGTAAGGCGGGACTTGATTTTGTTCATCGGGAATTGATTGGTTCGTTGGATCGTTTTCATTTGCGAATTTCTGCGATCTCATGTGAGTGACAGGTTTCTGGAGGGGAGAGGTTATTGTTGGCAAAAGTGAATGTTTTTGATTAAAGATTATGAGGCCACATGAATTTCAAAAATGGATAAATCAATTACTGTATAATAAACACTGAAAAAAATGGAATGGAAAAAATGGAAAAAAGGAATTAGACAGTCATTTTACAACAACGACCTTTACTAAGAAATACATCACATATTCAATTCAACCTGGGAAATGTTAGGTCACAACAGTGATATCAATTCTTCCCCAGCGTCTTCGATCAATGCGTTTCAAACCTATTTCCCAGTTTCCTCCGTCTTAATGATATCATTTCAATCGCATAGTGAGATTGATCATGTCAAATGACCCTCTGCTCCAGCCATGTTAACTAAATTACTCTTGCTCTGTTCTCTTCCCATTTTGTCCCTTCATTTGTGATTTCCATTCTGCTGACAGGGTTGCATCTTCCATTAACATGCAAATTGGTGCTCCACGAGACCTGCCTCAAACAGACGAACCATATCCACCGTACATCGACCACCGTACGGTCCTGCTGTGTTGGCCTGGACCAAACTGATAAAGATGGTCCAATCATTGGTGATAAGTTAACATGAAATAAAAAGGATGACCTTATTTACTTGTGCCACCATTCTTATGGTGTACATTCTATCCTTTTACATTATTAACGACAAAAAAATCATCAAAACAGCCTTTGCGACAACAAATTTAAGCGATAAGAACCAAAGAACCAATTGCTGAGAGTGGAAATGAATGTTCTGTCATCCAGTTGATCAACAAAAGATTTAAATGCAACACTATATACTGCTAAACTACTGTAATGTGGAGTCTGAAATCATGTTGCATTAGTAAAGCTTAGTGTTACGCCACCTTCACTATCATCATACATCATACGCTAAAAGCATTCAGGAAACCATTTCATGTCTTCTTCAAATAAGCACCATCAAGCACACAAATGCAGGTGATAAGAACCAAACAACTGGACCTGTTTTTTAAAGAAAATACCAAAAGCTATCGTTTTCTCTATGAATCTAAAAGAAATTAGGCACTAACAATCAGATTTATGCTCTAAGACGAAACACCTACCATTTAATGATATTTGAGTAGGGGGAAATGTGAAATGTGTGTCTTTTTTTCACAGATCCATGGACATGGATTAAAAACATTCACAATCAAGGATTCCTGGTGTAATAATCTTTTTCCGCAGTGTTATGTTGACGTCAAGGTTATGGCATCCAAGGTGAATACAATCAGAAGCCAGAGGACGCAACTCTCGAGCTACACCTTGATTAAAACAGAAACACGGAAGCAGAGCTGTGTCATTAGGAAACATATTCTTTCCTTTGTTCTGGCCGTCCTCTCTCCCCCACCCCTCCAAAATATCATGTTTACAAATAAGTGCCGTGACTGATGCGTTCTTCCATGAATAATGATCGCTCTCTGATGTGGCGACTTCCTGAAAGTCAACTCCATCGCCCTTGTGAAAAAAACAACAAAAGGAATAAAATCCTTGAAATGCTTGTTGTTGTTCAGCAGCTCGGCTTGGGTCATTCGTCCAATTATATGATTTTTTCCAGATTAATTACTACACTCCAAAAATGCTGGGTTGTTTTAGCATGGTTGGGTCAAATATGGACAAACCCAACCGTTGGTTTAAACTTTTTAATTACGTTTTAAACCCAAAGGTTGGGTTTATCCATATTTAACCATGTGAGTTGAAACAACCCAGCATTTTATAGAGTGTAGAAAAATAGCTGTGCTGCGTCTTCTTTCTTTCTTTTTTTTTTGTCAAATGTGGCAGGCAACTGTGGCTTGCACACGCAGGAAGCTTAGGGGATATCATGCCACCTGTTTTTCATTGTGTTTGACATCTCCCTATTCATAAAGATGTGTTCGTTCACTCGTATGTCTATCGTAATGAAAAGAGAAGCCAGATAACAACAGTTAACGTTGCAGGCTCTTTTCATCGAGGAGTTATTGTTGGTAAATTTGAGATCAGTTAACAGTTAATTAGATGACTTTACAGAAGTATCATCTTACTTCAAAGATACTAGTACAGTAAAATAGGACATTTTTGCCTTTAAAATACACCATATATATATATATATATATATATATATATATATTAGCATAACAATTGGTGAATGAGTATTGCAATAAAGAACATCTAACATTTAACTCGTCACCATGATGGTATAACCCCTAAAATACACAACAGAAAAAGTATTCTTAA
Source organism: Tiaroga cobitis (assembly GCA_030578255.1). Taxonomy (NCBI): domain Eukaryota; kingdom Metazoa; phylum Chordata; class Actinopteri; order Cypriniformes; family Leuciscidae; genus Tiaroga; species Tiaroga cobitis. The sequence goes on from CM060596.1 coordinate 43,445,794, forward strand.
TTAGCAGAGCAAAGCATCAAACACTACTTAATCTCCCACTTAACATTAATCTTACAACAAAAAACAAATCCCATTAAAAGAAAAAAAAAATCATTTTATAACACTTAAATTTATCATTTACTCTGCCTTTTGAGTGCCATGGCAAAGCATGCTGGGAAATGGAAATCCCAGCCCAGTTTCAGTTAAATTTAAGCTCATCTGAACTAAAAGAAACAAGTTAATTAAACTCAAAACAATTAAACATTTCAGATTATTTCAAATGTGTCAGTTTTGTAAAAAGGAAGTTCTAAATACTCATGATTTAAGTTTAATACTCATGACTTAATTTAAGTTTGGCCTACTCAAACCAAACAAATATTAGTGCTGTCAAATTGATCAATAGTGATTAATCACATCTGACATAAAAGTCTGTAAATGTATAATATGTTTGTGCGTGGGGGGGGGGGGGGGCTTTTTGTCTAATAAACAACCAACTAGCAGCCAACCAGAACACCCTAGCAACTGCACATAAACATGATAAAACACTCCGAGACATAGCAACAACCGAAAATGCCCCAGCATTGTGGCGATTTTTGCAGGAACAAAAAACGCTTACATGTTCACCAAAAAATACAAAAATATAGTTCTATGGAGAATTTTTTCACAATTATTTATTTGTTGTTGTCTTTGATATTAATTGAAATGGCTCTTGTTCTCTTATCCTTGATTGTCTCCGGCCTCTATCGCCATGACACCCTGTCGTCTAGGCGCTCGGTTGCCGTGACGCCCTCGGCCTAGTTTGGCTTGCTGTTTGGCCTCTCTGTTTGACCTCCAGTCAGGCTGATGACTGCACCTGTCACACCAGCATCACCATGGCACCCCTCAACCGGCACATGTCACCTTGTGCGATAATCAAAGGCTGGACTACAGGATGCTGGAAAGAAATCAAAGCCTGTTTGTGTGTGTGTACCGCCATCTTTGTAATGACAGGGAGGGAAGTTTTTCTGCTTCAGAAATACAAAGTCTTTTTTATGAGTACACACACACACACACACACACACACACACAGGTCAATGAAGTGACAGCAATTTTAAAATACATTCAAATGGAATTAATGCTGACATTGACTTGGCAATAATACAATTTTAAGACGACTATGACTTCTAACGTGTGAATTAAATTAATTTATTAACTCCAAAGAAATTGCAATTAGTTAAATCATTAAAACTCAAATGAAAAGAGTGAAGTTATTAGAAATAAAACTTTATGAAGAAAATTTTAAAGCAGTTTTAAATATTAAATGATGAAATGTTATTGATATTAGGAAAACTTTTGTAGGCCAATTAAAGCTTAGCTTAACCAACATGTCACATGACAACCAAATAATAAAACATGAAATTACATCACACAAATGAACCCTGTAGAGTCAAATGACTGTGTGTTAATATCAGCACATCTAGTCAAGTCAAGTCATCTTCATTTATATAGCGCTTTTAACAATGGATTGTTTCAAAGCAGCTTTACAGAGATAAACATATAATTTAAGGTAACAGAGATTGTTTTGGCTTTACAGCGGTTCTTGAATAATGTTATTTCCAGCTAAAGTTCATTTTGATTGATTCACCTCCGTCGAAATGATCAGACTTTAAATGCGAACCTGTGATTAACGCTGACGGCGTTCACACGCTCATTCAGAATTGATTCTATAGTTATGTGCTTTTGAAAATATGTGTGCAGGTTTGAAATTCCATACAACCCAGCCTAAACAAACTACTTGTCTTGCCTATACATTTTGATAGCCTAAAAATAGCAGATATTTAGACATTTTTTTAGGTTTTTTGGTTTAATTCAGGTTGTCAAATGGTATGACACCAAAAAAAAAAAAAAAAAAAAAAGAAGATTATTCAAGAATATGAGGATTTCTCCTTTTCTTAATTTCAGACATTCTTATTTGTCACTGAGCCACACACATCATGTCTGCATGGAGAAACCATACAATCAATGAAACCTCTGTCCAGAAGACTACAGGCGTGGAGTCCAGTTCATCCGGCACCTGAGTCTCTCATTGTCTCTTATGATAATTATAGAGATGTCACTGACATTGTTGCAGTAATTGCTTGTGTGTGAACTGATTATTGCTTTAGTAAATGAACAGTTAAATGGATAATTTCAGCTGATGATTCTAATGGATTATTACATGAATAACTCACCAACAAAACATTTTCACAAGGCTACGGAAACTCTACGTCTGAAAGTGGAAAATAGGATCATTAATAAGATGTATATACAATAAATTAGATTAAATAGATGGAATCCACTCTTTTGGTAACAATTTATTTCGATGGTCCACTTTAGACATTCATCTAACTATAAGTAACTTTGCAACTACATGTCAACTTACTCTCATTAGTATTAGTAGACTGCTTAATACCTGCTAATACTTTATTTTACTTTATTAACAATTCATAATTTATACAATGTCTTCTGGTTCATGTTTATAAGTGAGGCCCATAGAGTACAAGCTATAATGCCATCTGAAATGCATAAACACACACTCGCACATACGGCAGCAGATGCACACTTCACAGTTGACAGAAGGTGTTGGAGTGCTGTACAGACGGTACTGATCAGATGGTCCCTCGCTCCAGTACAGCAACAATAGAACAGTCAAGCCAAGGCCAAGGTTCATTAAGTTTACTCCGATAAACGGCTAATAAAGAACATGCGCCTACACAGCCTTCAGTCTGGAGAAACACACTGACACACATTCGTACATGAAAAGGCACATGAGCATTCCACTGGTGACATGTTGATCTCAGTTCAATGACTCCCATCGTAAGGTAGCGAATAATGAGTCATTCTGATGAACCACGCTGAGGTGTAGGATTGCTGCAACAGAAAACTCTAATGAAGAGTCAACTTGATTCTTTGCGGTTTGGACAGACCAGTATTGGGGAAGATAATTCAGACTGTAGTTTGCCAAACCACAAGCAACTCATTATTTAAAACACTTAGACTTTAGTCAAGCTATCCATTTAAAACAGTGGTTTGGAGCTAAACTAAAAGAATATAACTACTTTGATGCAAATGGGAGAATATATTATAAGATATGTATATTTTTTATTAAAATTAAAAAAAATATCCATCCATCCATCCATCCGTGGAGGTGGACAATGGATGGATGGATGGATTACTATATGGAATATTACTATATTATACTAGTATGGAAAAAATACTTTTGTTGTACAGTAAACTACCTTATGCAAGAATGAAATATTTCATTTGAATAAAAAAACAACAACCTGGGAACAATATAGAGGGATTTCTCGAGTGAATCATTTAAATCCGAATTAAATGAAATTCGATTGTGATTATTGCCCCAGTTCACTTTAGCACATAACACAATCATAGCGAAGTAATGACTTTTCATGATACAACTCATTGCTGGATAGGCCATACTATTGCAAAAACCACTGAGCTAATGTCACAATACTGAAAATTTTTAAGTTAGCGGTATATGTTAGTTATGGATAGTTCTTCCCCAACATCGAGACTCACGGAAGGCTAAACCAATGTCATAAACGGTCAGAAAAAGAAAAAAAAACATACAGAAATTACGTCATTATTGTAAATGGACTCAAATGAATTCTGTGAAAGGAGCTCTTTATGTCAGCACTGCCAGTCCACCTCCAGCTTTTGTTCGGAGACACAACCGTTGCTTTAGTCAGAATGGAAAAACACTCAAGTGCTCATGCACCCACTGTCTCCGTCTGCCACCCACCCATTACCAGAGCTCTGGCTGGCACACGCCCATCCAGAGAGAACAAATGGTCCCAGCGCTCATGCCAACATTACGTCAGGCTCTATAAATGTGAAGCTCAGGGTGACCCCTCGTGGAGTCAGTATCTCAAGGCCACTGGCATCGGCGATGGAGAGCCGCTCGATACAAATGTCTTTGATGAAACACAGAAAACAAAAACACTTACGGACTAGAATACATACATCAACAAAGCAACATTTTTATTTCAACTTCTCCTGCAGTAGTTTACAATTTCCCCCGCATTTTGGCAGCAAACATTACAAATGACACACTATAACATATAATGTGCAGTCAGCCACCCTGAGGGGCTTTATTTGGAGATAATGACCGGCTGAATGTACACTATACTGGTTATTATTCAGCGACTTGCCAAATAAATAAATATATAGACATGAAATATTGATCTAAGTTGAAATTACTCTATTATGTGAGAAGAAAGAAACCATAGAGTAAAACAAGAGAAACTGCATATCTTTACGAGATGTTGGCTTGTGTAGATATTCATGGGGAATTAATTTATGTAAATTATTATTATTGTTAAAGGAAGTTCTGACTTCCCTCTAAAATAGGTGATTCACCACTTGGTGAATGGCAGGTGTGTCTTGAAAGTTTTATATGTTATTGTTAAAAAATCCATTTCTCAATGGAGAAAGCAAATGGGATTTGAGACAGAGAGAAAAAGAGACTTACGACCTGGCCACGAGGAACCACGACAGTTTGATGTGTCTGGGGAGTGTTTTTGGGTGATGATGTGGTGTAAAAGTCTAGCCAGAGCTCCTGTTATTACTGTGCAGAGGGTTTCTGAATCTGTCCTGGGTGTCCCTTCAAGGCTGGTTCTAGCTAGTGTTGCATGGCTAGCGTAGCAATATAGGGCTGCTTTTGTTCCCTTTGTGGTGTGAACAACACGGATAGATTACAGATGAGAAGAGAAGGTACTGCAAGATGTTTTATATAGCACCGGTTGCAAGTGAATTGGCCAATTCTGATTTCCGATTTTTTCGTAAGTGTGACCTGCCAATACTGATTTTGCCGATTCCGATTTTCTTTCTAAGAATTGACAAGTAAGATCAGTAATAACATAAGAACAAATTGCAAACAACATCAAAAATAAATGCAATAGAATGAAGAGAGATATGAAATAAACACAGTTTTAAGTTTTCCAGGTAGGTCTAACAGTAGTATTCAGGTAAGAAATACTACAGAAATTAAAGTAATCAAATGTAAAATAACACTGGATAGTCTTCATTGTAAAAAAAAAAAAATACATATTAATGCTTACTTGTAATTAAAATTACAAAAGTTATTCAGTCAAGAGCAGAGGGTGATTTTCATTCTTTGTTCTTTGATTAACATGACAGAGAACAGGATGAATTATTAGGCTGCTGTCACTTTAAGCGTTTATGCACGGATCCAATATACTTTTACAAAACATGCATTATCTTTTTCAACTATTTATGTTCCAAAACTGACTGTGTTTAACTGAATACAAGCCAAATTATGTGCAATACAAGCACTATTTAACAGGAGTGAATGAGACAAGTGAGTGACAGAAGGCGGGTGTGTGTCAATTCGCCGTCAGAGAGAAGAGAGAATGAGAACACACAGCCGGTATCAGTGTATCTGTATTGCAGGAAAGGAGTATTGGAACCGTTTCAGATATTTCAGTATCGATACGTATTTCGATATTTGTGACAACACTAGTGTCTAATTAGGTTTGTTGTTCCGAATGTTTTCGTGGTGGTTCCCCCATGGTTTACTTTGGCCTTACAGGTATTACAACTGCTAACTTTTAGCTTCTATTCTTATCCGGGAGTCTGAGTTCCTTGGAAAATAATAGCAAACCTCTCCTCAACAAGCCACACGAATTGAGGTATCACTCACATACGCAGCATAAATGCTGTAGAACAAGTTACATGGCTAAATTAAACATTTTTGTTAAGCCTTAGCCTTTTACCATTGAGTAGCTACGTAAATGCTAATTTTGCCATTTTGTTGTAAGAAATTTAAGTTGCATGCTTGCAATGCATAATCGCAATTTGATTCTTTGACGAAATTGTACAGCCCCAGTAAAATGAATGTATAATTATGTTAATGGAAAGTACATGAAAAGCGAGTCTGTGGTAACATGTTATGCTGAAGTTAAGTCACAATGCTGTATATTTTCCATCATCATTGGTTTAAACTTGAAATTGATGTTTTAAGCTCCACCCCATTGTTTATTGTTGCTCACTTAGAAAAGCATTAAAGAAATTTTTTTTTAATTATTTTTCAGAAAAATATGCTAATAATGTGGCAAAATTCTCTTCGATTCTCTCCACATTTGTGGCCGTATGGGAAAGGGAAAAGTGTCAACAAGTTGGAAGCTTCAAAATCGCAGCAGATGTAGAAAATGAAAGATGAGAAATGATGGCAAGAAGAATGGAAGGACACTTTGATAAAACTTACTCTTAACTCAAGCGCAGGTGATCATTTCAAATGAATTAGTCCCTCCACCTCTCCAGATTCACCATGCAGCTTACAAGGGATATTTCCCAGTAAATTAAATCAAATCACCGTGGGGGTTCATTTCATTTTCTCTCTCTCTTTTCCAAATCAAAGACAAGCAAAGCGCTATGAAGTCGATGCTGAACTTCAAATGGAAGGCTGCAACTTGTTAGCTGCGCCGATTTGCAGTCAGCAAAGGTAATTATCCATCTGGCCAAGCAATTCGCATACAATCTGAAATGTGAGAAACTCATTTGAAATAAATACACATGGAAACTTTACATGGATAGTGGAGACTATCACACAAGGCCACTAATGCTTACACTATTTAGTAGTCATTTAAAATGCAAAATGAAACCAGATGAGATCGACATAACAGGCTTATATCATGTCCCTGAGAAATCAATTAAACCTACGCACTCCTATAACATGAGTTCCAGAGCTAAAACTATTTCTCACAATTTCATAAACCATATGGATGGTAAACATGAACTTGTGTCACCCACATTAACTTCAGTGTTTATATATATTGATGCTGTTCCCACACTCATGTTCTGTGGTCGTGAGGGTGAAAGTTTGACCGTTTCAGAGAGGTCCGATCATCTGAGATCAATTTCGGGGAAAAACGAAACAAAGCGGCATCCTCGCTGCGAGTTAAAGTCGTACAAATGCGCCTGATAAAACGGACTTTCTCATAAAGCTGCAGGTATTGATATTTCCATAAGTAGACTGTAAACCCTGCCGCTATTAAAAGTGATTAAGCAAGGCTTTCTCGGACCGTGGAGGCACAGCACTCCCAAGACACAGATGAAAGAAAGCCGCAGTAAAATGGCTTTTATGTCAAGCAATAGAGGTCTGGAGAAAGCCTGCATTTACGCCGTATGTGACCATTAGTCAAAAGTGAGAATATTACCCATAGTAGATTTCAACAAGAAATACCTCCTGCTCTGTCCCTCTCTGCCTCACCTATTTTGGAGTCTGACACTCCATCTTTCAGAATAACACCTGCTGGCTCTTTCTTGTTATCAGTAGCAAATCACGATTCCCCTTATGGCAAATATATAAAAGGTAGGGGATCTTCAGATGTGAGTCCAAAACACACTGTTTCCTGTTGCAACCAGGCATTATGGCTGAAGCCCTGAGAGAAGTTATTTTCCACACGATAATATTCCCAATTTTTTACGACTGAGAAGTCTGTCTGAAGGAGAGAACAAGGCCATCCTGCAAGGCCATCCTTCTTATGAGTTTGGAAATTGGAATTACACGGTCATTTCGGTCGGAATAAAATGAACACACTCCTCCTCTCTTTTTCTCTACAAACCTTTTAGTGGTAGAGCAACAAAATGCAAGTAAAATTTGCAATAGGTGAGATGCTTAGTTACCCTTCATTCTCCTCCGAAAGTCTGAATTCCCTGCTTTCTATTGGAGAAGTGCAAATAAACACAACAGTTGGTGATAAACAATTGCGTTTCCTCCACTATATGAAAGTAAAACCTGTTCGCAAACACACACACAATAAAAACCCATCCAGGTTGGTTATTGAAGCATAACATTGCCTTTGTTGACAACGGTTCATAATCAACAATGCACAAAATGCATACACAAAACGAAAATGCAGAGTCAACATTCACAGTTCAAACATACAGTAACTATGATTCTTCGATCAATCCGGGTTTAAAGAAAATTCAGAGCTTCCATTATTATGCCATTATGTTGGCATTTGTGTGCATTCATCTCATTCTGACAGGAGAGTGTCTGACTCAGAAATGAAACCATATTATCACATTTTTCAGCTCGTCCTTTCATATTCCTTTACCTGCTCATTTTACCAGGACAATCGATTAGAATCACTCTCATCAGTCGCCATCTATATAAATGCAATTAGGCGACTCAGATCCCAAAAGCTGTAATTATGCAAATGGATTATGCAAACAAGCTAAATTCCTGGTATTATACGGATATCATTCACACAACAGGACAAACGACAAGCTCAAGCCAAGCAAATGTCTTCCATCAGAATCCTACACACAGAACGACACATACAAACTAAAAAGTCATCCTTTATTCCCTTCTGAACAATAAATGTTCTTCGATGTTTCTTCGCAGCACCAATGTATGAATGTCTCAAACATTAGTGGAATAAAAGCATGCATATTTTACGACACACTGAAGTCTTGGAGCGTGTGAATGCAGGTGGTCGCATCGCATGATAGTGTTGTCTGTCTAACACACAGGCTGGGATCATCTGCTCGTTTTGAAGAATAAACTCATTCCAGTCGTCTCTCCTCCCTCATGTGTAATGTGTGCTCCTGGCTGGGGAACGGACAACATTACCCTGCATACAGCTGCGTCTCTCACTGCTGACACACACATATTGATGAAGTGAACAGCGGGCCAACACCTGATGCTGCTGTATGCAGATGCATCATTTCATAAAACAACTTCACCTCCTGCCTTTTATGAATGAGCCAATTATCCTCTACATCTGTGTGAGCACATCATATATAATTTACAGAAAGGGGGTTTGTGAACCCTTAGGGTTTTTTGAGGGAACTGCAGAGATTTCGAGATGTCTGCCTTAAATCAAACATAAAAATGACAATTTAAAAATAAAAAAGCTTATTAAATATAATGACAGAAATATTTCACAAGTGAACATTCGTAAATTCAGTTATGGAAGGTTAACATTCCTTTAAATATCAGGGATAATTCAAGTAAATAATTTAGATTATAGAGGTTCAGCTGACAAAAAAAAAACGTGAGTATGAAAAAATATCAGCAGCAAAAATGGGTCACTGTTATGATCTTAGAACCATCAGCGCATTATCATAAGACATGAGCTTTTGACAACATATGATATGAATGGCTATTCAACATATAGCAATTTGGGTGTTTTATTCTATTTTTCCCATCAAGTTAGCCATAAAAAAATAAATAAAAAAATGCAGTAGCAAAAGCATTGCTGTGTCCGAAATCGCATACTGTCAGAGGTACTGTATTTGATTTGTGACCGTTTAAAATGTATGTTCTAGTATGTATGTACAGTATGAATGTAGTACTGTATGAATGCAATCTGAACATACTACCCATCGCTGCTTATTATATCCCACAATCGTGGTTCAGAGGGTTGTGGAGAGAATAATAAATATGGACCGTATATGTTTGATGGAGCAGTTGAAAGAATTTATCCATTTGAATCACATTTCTTTATGTAAATAAGTCATTAAATATTTGCTTTCTTATCTGTAAAGCTCACTTGATTGTGTTCTAGGTCCTTAAATAGGAAGCAGCCTTACACAAACAGACTGGATTTCAGACACATCACACTTTTAGCATCTAGCAACTGGATTATAAGTGGATTTCACAATAAAATGCAATACAAATGTAAAACAAGGCCCCTTTGAGTGATTCATAAAGTCCATCACTGATTGTGTGTAATTCACGTGAGCTGTACTGCCAGAACAACTGTGCGTCAGGCAGAATAGCAGGAGGCTGTGAAAGAGAAGACCGCCTGTCCTCCTTTTTATCATTTAATTAGGCAGATTTCAGATCAGCTGACTGGGGGGGGATGGATTCACTTCATACATATGCACACATCCCTTCCAAACATGCACGCAAACCCACTCGAACTCACGCAGACACGCTGTTTAAAAGCATTTCAGCTGGTTCACATGCACATTTGCCTATACGACATGAGATAAACAATGACTGAGGAACTGCCATTATGAGAGAATGGAGAGTGTACACATCTGTGATGGAGATCGAGAGAGAGAGGAAAGAAAATGTTCCAGCCACATCATTCCCAATTTTAAGGCCCCTTAGCAGGCCTCTGGCTGCTGTCAGACACCTCCAGGGAACAGGCAAATTCGCACGGGTAAATCACTGTGTGCGGGAGGAGAAGATTCACGCTCGCTCTAGGTGTAGTGCAGAATGAGCAGTAGCTCTATCAAAACTAGCTCTATGACTGTGTGTGTTTGTGAGTGCATGCTTCAAACAGAGTAAGGTACAGGCCAGTTAGTTAGTGTAACCAGGCTTATTGATATATTTAGACTTATTTAATTCTGGACAAGATGTCAGACTGGCTAAATAAGTTAAAGTCCCCCTTGTGGTGAAAATCAAGCTATTGATGTTGTTATGTGTCTATGTGGTGTTTTAATGTGCTTTAAGACACACCAAGTGCAAAGTCGACACCATTGCTGAGTATTTTCTCCTTAAAACTGCAGTGAACCAAAGACAGTCTCACAAAAAGCGGTTTGAAATCGCTGGCGTTTCTGACATCACAAACTACCTTGTAACCAATCAGGTAAACGTGTGATCGTCAACGAGCATCTTTGGGATGTGGTGGAACGGGAGCTTCGTGCCCTGGATGTGCATCCCACAAATCTCCATCAACTGCAAGATGCTATCCTATCAATATGGGCCAACATTTCTAAAGAATGCTTTCAGCACCTTGTTGAATCAATGCCACGTAGAATTAAGGCAGTTCTGAAGGTGAAAGGGGGTCAAACACGGTATTAGTATGGTGTTCCTAATAATCCTTTAGGTGAGTGTATATATATATATATATATAGCCCTCTAGTTTCCCTATTTGTGACATTTGCCAATTCCACATACACACTATATTATAGTAGTGGCATAGTAGTAGTGGCATGGGTAGTTTAGGCATGGGTTGTATGGAATTACAAACCTGCGCACATATTTTCAAAAGTACATAACTATAGAATCAATTCTTAATGCACATGTGAACGCCGTCAGCGTTAATCACAGGTTCGCGTTTAAAGTCTGTTTAGAGAGAACGCTGTCGTCTTAGTGGCCCCTAATTAAATAACAAATGATCATTTCAATGGAGGTGAATCAATCAAAACTAAATTTAGCTGGAAATAACATTATTCAAGAACCGCTATAAATCTCTGTTACCTTAAATTATATGTTGATCTCTGTAAAGCTGCTTTGGAACAATCCATTGTTAAAAGCGCTATATAAATGAAGATGACTTGACTTGACTAGTATTGAAGAACACCTGATTAGTGTGAAGGCCATTTCTTTATTACCCCTGCTCATCATTTACACTTAAAACTATAGCCTGAGTAATGCTTTAAACCCGTCTCTTTAACCACTGACCATTCACGTTAGCAGACCGTTTACATTTCAGAGAATGAGATAGTGAGGAAAGAGGCTGAGAGGAGCAGATCTTTTTTTCCCCGTGTTGATCATTAGCTGCTGCCTGGAGAAATTTGGTAATAAAACCCTATCTGGTTATTTCAGCAGCGTAATTACCATGAGCTCTCCATCTTCCCTCCCCCCATACACTACATAACGATTGTAATTTCAGCTTGCAGTCTACCTGCACACAGCACATCATTTAATCCGCATTACCTGAGGGAAGCAATATTTAACCATCTTTAATAACCACTATAAAGGATATAGCAGAGATGATACTTGCCTTCAATCTACTGATTGCAGTAACAAGACAGAGCGGAGAGTTGTAGAGGAGAGGTCTGACTTAAAGTGCCCTGAAGTGCTTTTCGAATATTACCTTTCATGCAGTGTGTAATCTAGCTGTTTGTGAATGTAAAAGGTCTGCAACGTTTTAAAGATCAAAGTGCACAACAAATCAAGTTATAAGCTGTGTCCCGATTCGGAGGTTGCATCCTTCGAAGGACTTGGACTTCAAAGGCCACATTTTCGCGTCCGCAAAGGTTGAACCGAGCGCTGTTAAATGGGACGGTCTAGCCTATGGGTGATTAATCTTTTCGCCTAGCAACTGAAACCGCTGCCGTTGATGAGTGACAGTAACATCTGTTCTAGACTTTTTTTGAACTGTCTGAAAAAAATACATGGTTCACACCTGTCTAAATATGCCCGGGAAACAAAGGATGCATTTCAAGGCCTTATTCGAAGGAGCCTTTGTCGTGCAGCTGTGCAGCAATCGGCCTTGGAAAGATGCAGCCTCTGAATTGGGACGCAGCTATTGTCTCCTAAAAGACAGAACTGATTCTGAACTGCAATAAACGAGTCGGCAGCAGTTCCAGTCTCACATTCTGTTACACACTTATCAATGTAAGTGTTCATTGGCTGCCTGCAAACAACACCTACTTTGACCTGCCCTAAAACACGATAATTGTAGCTGAGGGATGGAATAGTTTGGCTCGTGTTGTCGACGTGTCGAGAAGACACTGTTTTCAGCGATGCGAATCCACTATGCATGCACTTCAAAAGGATGAGGCCTGGGATCGATATGGATTACGTATCACTGTTTCAAGCACTGAGGAAGCCTACGGAGATTAAATCCAGGTATGGTAATGGATGTTTTGTTTCCAACACCTGCTGTAAGTGGTCGACCAATTACAACAGACTGACCCATCTGACCAATCAGAGCGGAGCATCGGCTTTTGGAAAGGAGGGGTTTAGAGAGACAGAGTCTGAAAATGGTTCGTTTCAAGATTCAGACTAGAGTGGGGTTTTTTAGGGGTTTTTTTTATACATGTAAATCTATTGAAGGAGACCTCCAAAACAAAACTAGAAACCTTTAAAATTGCATAATAGGAGCACTTAAACTATGATAGTTAAAAAACCACAAATAGGGATAGTTCACACACAAAAAAGGAACATCGTGTTCACTTAGTTCACATGGTAACAACAACTGTCAAGCTTCAAAAAGGACCAAAAACATCATAAAAGTATCAAAAACATTCATATGACTTGTATCATTTTCTGAAATTATACAGTAGCGCATCTACGATATGTTTACTGTGTTTTTTTTATTGTTTTACGCCCTTTTTGGACCTTGACAGCTGTGGTCACTATGAATGTACTGTTGTTTTATGGATGATCTTTTAGTATTTCATTGGGGAAAAAAACAGCATGGACAGTAACTAACAACATTTTTTTTTTAATTTGGTCTGAACTATCCATTATACGTTAACATATTCCAATTAGTGCTGCCAGCTTTCTTTCACTCTGACAGCGCTGATATCTCGCTAAATTGATGTAAATATATACATTCATTTTATATGTCACAGAAATCACACTTGCACAAGCTAATTGGATCCATTTAAGATGCTATGCAGGTTTATATTAACTATATATAAGGTCACAATGTTTTTTTTTTCTCAAATATTTTTCACACTAGTCCTTCCTGACTTGATCAGTTCTCTTTCCTTCTGTACAGCGAACAAGAATTTGAGACGGACTGCGTTTCTCTTCTATAAAAGTAGGAATTTAACCTAATTATTATCATTACAATTTATGGAAAGTAAAGGTTGAGTTACTTTCGCATTAGTTTGTTATAAAAATATTAGTTTTGCTCAAGGCAGGTGTTTAACACTCTGTCCTAACCAGACGCGAGATATGTTAATCAGAGTTAATCAGACAATGATAATCTCAGATACTGATTATGCACTTTATTTAATGTTAAAAGAATTGAATGTGAGTTTGAATATCCCACTGTAAAAAGTAATAATTTGACTTTACTTAAAAAAGTGAGGAAAACTGTTGCCTTAAAATGATTAAGTAAATAAACGTCATGCATAATTGAAAAAAAAAATAAGGTATGTGGAATTTTCGATTTCATGAATCGTATTTACTTAATAATTTTAAGGCAAAGGGTTTCATCACTTTTTTTAAGTTAAGTCAACTGATCACCTTTTACAGTGCGCTTTGCATGACCTTCCATACTGAAAGCGACAGTGGATAATTCAGATCTTGAAAATAAAATAAAACAAACAAGAACGTTCAAACTGTCAACTATGTGAACAAACAAGTGTATTCTATGACAAAGTCTGTTTCAGTCACTCAATAAATATTGTTAGGAGTAATATTTCTGAAACTGATTATGTGAATATCCAGTTAATTGTTAGTGTCGTGTGCTTGTAAGACTCCACCCTCTCGCTCTTCTGATTGGCTGTGAGTTTTGATTGATATTGTCGAGTCTTGTAGTCGTGTGTGGACAGACAAATTGCTTGTCCCTGGAATCTTATCGCATAGCATCTAGTTAGGTTACGATGTAAGTTTCGGTCTCTAAAATGTGTTTAACTGTGGTAAAGAATCGGTGATGAATGTTTTCACACACAAAACACAACTGCACACTCATTTCAGAGTAAACGTCGCCTTGAGACTGAGAAAACCAGCTGAATTTGACTAGTTTGGGAAATGGATGAAACAATAATGTCCTGGAATGTCTGGCACACCCAGTTCAAATCTATTTCAAATCCACAATTGTGTGAGGATCTTTCATGTCCTAAATATTATGGACCATCACTGAACTAGTAACATCTACATGTGACAATGTACAAGCAAGAAAGCTGCTAGTAGCTCTCAGCTCTTCAATAAAACACCACAGAAAATCCTTTCCTCTAAACATCTTCAAGGCAGAAAAGCCTCGTTTTGTAGATTTATACAGAAAGCATTTTGTTCCCTTCAAGGACAGAATAACAATGCATGATTCTTTTTCATTGCAGACACTCTGAAGGAGAAAACTGCTGTTTGTATGAAACATTGCTTTCCATCTCCAGGCAATAGGCGACATGCATTTATGCATCGAAACCCAAAATTATGCACCAGTATGGTAATATCTCAGACCTTTTATTTGAGTAAAAACTAGACTTATTCATGTAATAAGATTATACAGGAGGGCGTGTTTGACTGACTTTTGTCTTTACTATTCTCTAAGTTTTTCTCTTAACCATCATACGAATAGTAAAGAAAACCACCTATAGGGAGCCAACAAACTCCCTTTTTATTGAATTAAAGGCTCTAAAGTTGAAAGAATTAGTAGAACTTTACAAATTACAAATCATGTACAAAGCAAAAAAACATCAATTGCAAGAAAGTATCCAAGGGTTGTTCACAGAAAGAGAATGTCAACATGACTTAAGGGGAACTTGTATTCAAAAAGAACCAAGGCAATGCAAAATACCATTGTATTTCAGTTAAAGGTGTAAATCTATGGAACAGCTGTCATGAGGAACTAAAAAAAAATGTGCGACACTTAGTAAGTTAAAGAAACTATTTAAAAGTAATGCAATGAAACAATTTAAAGAGTGATAAATGAACAAGCTGTTTTTGTTGTATGTTGGATTGTGGAACTGTATTGCATAAGAAAATACTAATGATTTTGTATGCTGTTTAGATTTGTTTGTCAATATTATAATGATGTAAGACAACAATTAGTTTTATTTTTATTTGATTACAATATGAGATGTTTTCAAAAAGGGTAGGCATTATAAGCAAGAGCTTCAGCCTGTTTCAGACTGCTGTAAATATGCTGTTGTTTGTCAGCTCAACTGTGTTAAAACTAAGTTGTCAGTCGGAAATAAACTAAACTAAACTAAACTAAAGTTGAGAATGACTTATTAATGATTTGGATTTCATAAAGTTATTGGTGAAAATAATAGTAATAAAAAATGTGACCCCTTATTTTCCCTTCAAAATGTTGTGTCCTCCTGATCTGATTAAAACCCATTTTGCAGATATAATTGAAGCTTTAACCCTATGATTAATCACAAACAAAACATAACCTTGTATCTGACTTTTACCTAATGCTGCCTTTGTTTGGGAATAATTGGCGACAAAACATCAAAGGAAATATAGAAAACTGATACAGTATGTACACCAATTAGAGAATCTTAGCATGCTTAGCACATTTATTCACGTTTATTATAAACAACAACATACATTTTAAATTAATATTACAAATAATACTTTTTATATTTAATATAAAATATAAAAATATTATCAAAAGTGAATTACTTCCAAATTAATACATCAATGCTAATTACATATTTTCAGCTATCAACTCTTTCCCCGCCAGCGGTTTAAAAAAAAGTTGCCAGTCAGCCCTAGCATTTTTGATCATTTTCCCAAACTTTCATGTTGCTCAGAATTGTTTTCTTTTTGTTATTTATTTATATTTTGCTATTGATAACCGGACATACAATATATCAAAAAAAAAAAAAAAAAAAATAGAGCTTTTGCTTTATTCGATCATAATGCATTATGTTTCATCAACACTTGAATTTGGGTAAGTAAAAAAAAAAAAAAAAGCTACATTTTGAATAAAAGGCTGAGAAAATCACATTTTTGGATAGAGTCCATCAACATCCCCAAAGCTTGCACAATCATATGTTTGATGATTCTTTTACATTTGCATAAGGAAAGCTTCTATCGCTTGTTTCTGCTTCTTATTCGCCTGTGTTTTGATTCGGAGATTCTGCACTCTTTCAGAAGATGCGCAACAGCGCCCCCTATTGCATACCAGTAAAAACATGGGTAACCGGGAAAAAAAAATCCATCAATGGCGGGGAAGCGGTTTCATAAATGATGCGGAATTCTGTCAATGGCAGGTAAAGAGTTAAAGCAACACTAAGTAAGATTTTTTACCTTAAAATAATGTTTCCAGCATCGTTTCAGTGGTTCATTAAATCGTAACAGGGTGAAAGGCACTTCTGGATTGGCTTTGCGATCCTATATCTGCTATAACCACACTATGTAAGATTGCCAGATCGGGTCGCGTTTCTGTAGTTCTAATGAGACATAAGAAAACTACAAATTTGACTTGCTTTACGTCAAGCGTTACAATAGTCATTATTTTGTTTTTCTTCGTTTCTGATGTCGCAATACATCATACTTTCATGAAATCATGCAACCTTGTCTGTGGACATCGTTCATTCCATAGCCGGTGCTGGATAAACAACGAGCGCGCGTGCGACAGTAGGCTGCGGTAGGCTAAATTATGTACCGCAGCGGTAATGGACAATTCCGCTTCCAACCTGTAGGGCGACCGCAGAGGGAAAGTTACTTGGTGTTGCTTTAAAAGGGTGCAGAAAAAAAATGCAGGGAACATTTTGCACCTGACAACATTCCCCTCGCTGAATGCTGGAAATGTCATCATGCTTTAAACAGAACAAAAGATTCCAGCATAGTCATCATCAGTGTCATGTTATTTGCCACAAAGCAGCCAGCTTGTTAGGCAGACCAATGTGTCTCAACTCAGAGGACAGTCAAGCGGTAAATTGTCTGTGATGAATCGAGCTGATGATCTGTCTGCTGCACAACCAAATTTTGCAATGGTGCTGTGTGATGGGGGCTCTGCATGGGCAACACTGACCCTATTTACCTACCAAATACAAGTTCCCAAGTCTTACCGAGTTATAAGTCTTACTGTGAGTGATTATCACTGTGGTTTTATGAAATCAATCATAATCTTTCATAAAAGTCTAGTAACTTTCCTTTCTGACTGGTGCCTCTCCTCTCTAATACATCTTCTTGTTGAATATCCTGTTTCAATATGTCAGATTACTAAAGAAAAGTTAGGAATAAGCACTTTCACGTTGGCTCTAAAAAAACAGTTGTTAAAGCAATTTTAAACACTCTCTGAGGTTTATTGTCATTTAACCATTTTATCTTAAGAAACAATGCTCGAGTCTTGGTATGACAACTGCTCTCAGTCGCAAATAACCCTGCCCTCATTTGGACGCCACAAAATTACACGTTAAGAGCTAATACGTTGTTGTGAAGAAAGCATAATCAATCATTTCCAGCGGCTAGTCCTCCTCAAAATGAGATGAACAGAAGAAGGAGGGGTGCAAATGTGAGTATTCCTTAATCTCGGGCTGATAAAAGCTTATGAGATGACCTCACAGCTATGATTTATAGATTATCAGGAACTGCAATTACTGCAGGAGCACGGCTTTAAAATTTCCAACCTAGGGAATTAACGCCGGTCTAATATGTAGGCGAGTTGATCTTGGCAAGGACAGGGAAGAGTGTGTAAATTTGGTACGGCTCAAAGATCCAAGAAACTTTTTATGAAGCAATTGTTATGCAGAAAGTAGTCTCAACCTCAGTCGTCCTGCCCACGGACCATTCCCGAATCATCCGACACATATTGCACACAAAAATAGCAATAGTTTACTCAAAATCACAAGCTTAAATCAAATTGTCTGGTTTTATGCAATTTCCAGAGTTGGGTTTACAGGTTTTTATCGGTCTGAACAATAAACAAAGCTCTTTTTACAAGTCTTACGAGGCTGCTAGAGCCAGGGCTTGACATTAACACTCGCCGACCCCCCAAATACAGCTGGATTTCAGCAGTGGTCTGTAACGCTGTCACTCCTACTAGCCACGTTGGCGGGTTGAATTTCATATGTAATATGTAAATTTTTCAATTGTAGTCTTTTTAAAAGGCATCTGAAATAATAAACTAAGTATTAACTAAGTAAATGTAGTGTTGTCAAAATATAGATTTTTTGATGCATATCGATATTGAAATATCCAAAAGGCTTCCAATACTCATTTTACGCAGAAATATACACAATACCAGCGCTTTGTCTCTCTCTCATCTCTCCGACAGCAAGTGACACACAAACCTGCCTCCCCTCTCTTTCGTTTGCTCCGGAGGAAAATTGTTGGTGTAAGGGCTTGAATTTTAGCATGGGATTGCACGAATCGCGCATAATTTGACTAATTCCCGCAGATTTTGTGCACGCACATAAAGCTGCCTCTCAGTACTAAATTGAGTTATTTTCGTTGCTTATTGCGCTTTAAAAGTCAAATGCATACAAAATAATGCCAAAATGCTGGTCTTGGCGAGTATTCACGTAAACAGTCAGGTATGTTTTAAGTGAATGTAAACAGTTGAGAAAGAACAGTATAATGGATCCTTGTGCCAATATACCTGCTGCCAAGTTATGAGATAATATAAAAAAAAAAAATCTATATGGCAGTTTTTTCCCCATGGTATCGATTTAAAACAAATTGAAGTGAAAATGCTAAGTGGCTAGTCACTTTGGGAAACCACTAACCACAGTGGCTGATGAGCAGAAAAGTTAATGCCAGGCCCAGGCTACAAACTATGGATTTTCATTTAAAATAAACAAAATCCAATTAAAAAAGTTATAGGTTAAACAAAATCAATTCTTGAACTTGCTTAATGGCCACATTTCTGCCTGGTCCCTAAAGTGTGTGTTTGAACTCACACATACACCAAAACCTGATGAAAGCTGATGGAATTACCTGTGTTAAAGGGTTCTTCTCTGGTCATGCAGACTAGATATGTAATCTGCACTAAAACCAAGGCAATCGTATTATGAGCTAAACCCCATTATTGTAGTCCCACAGCTCTAATCTAGCGCACGCTGACACACCTGACTCAGAACGAGTGTGCGAGAGAGAGGAAAGGAGCGGAGGAATATTGGATTGTTGTTGTGTTGCTCTGAGCGCTGTTATGATTAAATATTATTAGGCTGAGTTTGTCTTTGCGACGCGCGGCAGCCGTGCCTCTGACAGTGACAGCCAGGAGTGGAGACACGGCTCACGTGCTCCACAAAACACACATTTCAGCATCTGCTTGAACACTCGCTCGCCGCTCAGATCCCTTAATTGTGACTTTCTCTCAAACTAATGTTGTATGAAACTTTAAGCAGGTCCCTGACAAATAAGGCATGTTTTTGGGAAATGCTGCGATGATGTGAAAACAAGGAGCATTCTGTTCATGGAGGCCAGGGAGTCAGTGGCTCAGTACAGAAATAAAATGTTACACAATACGTGCTCAAACCGTAGATAACACACTCATAACTCTATTCGACATTATTCAGAGGAGTCTCTTTTGTCTCCATTGAGCTCATTGTGGACTCATAGAATTATTGCTTATAGTGATTAATCTCTTCAAAAGTATCGGGCCTGTACACATTTTTTTTTCAGCATTAAATTGATAGAAAGTGACAGTAAAGATAATTATACAAAAATGTATCACGATATAAAAAAGAAATATGAAGCAGCTCAACTGTTTTCAACATTGATGCTTTATTGAGGAGCAAATCATCATATTATAGTGATTTCTGAAGGATCATGTGACACTGAAAACTGGAGTAATGATGCTGAAAATTCAGCTTTGTCAACACGCAAATACATTTGAAAATATATTCAAATAGAAAACGTTCAAAGCGAAATTTTAAATTGAAACAATTATTCGTAATGTTACTGTTTTTACTATATTTTGATATAGTAAAGTCAGCCTTGGTGAGCATAAGAGACTTCAGATACTACAAAAAATCTCACCAACCCTAAACTTCTGAAGGCTTGTGTATGTATGTTGGTTGCATCACATTTTCATTTGTCAGAATACAGTCATTTTGAACGGCTGACAACAGAGATGTTTTTTAGAACCAGATGGTGTAGTTACAGCATCTACCAGCAGGGGTTAATGAGGCCATGCTAACCAGCCAAACTTATTTCGTAGCCCTGGTTTAATTCCTTTGTGTTTTCTTAATTAGCTCAATCTGCCATGATACACTCTTCTAGACTAGGGATGTCAAAGATACAGCCCTTGGAGGAGTTTAATCCAGCCCACGGAATGATCAGAGGTACAAATTAAAAGTAAAATATGCTACAAAACATTCCCGTCCATTTCCATGTTCATGTACTGTTTTATTTTTAGCTACAGCAGGACAGACACCAACACCTCTCCTCTCATCTTAAAGTGGTAGCACTTTCTTTTAATTACGTGCAGCATTTGGTTCTTGGCATGTGATATCGTGCTGAAATTGGAACTGTGGTCCCAGTGCAAACTATTTCCAACCACACTTTGAAGTTGGAAATCGCTTAAGTCAATAATAAAAGGTAATTCACACAATGCAAGGAATAACATTATAAAAGTCAACTTCATTACTGTTACCAAGTCTCCACTGAGTGATTATTAGATACATACTGGTTCAGTGCTGTTGGAGGTCTGTAATTAAACTTGCAGAGCATTTTGTAGGTCGTACTTTGTGTTAAAGGGGTGGTTGATTATGATTTCACTTTAGTTAGTGTGTAATGTTGCTGTTTGTGCATAAGCATTATCGGCAAAGTTACAACGCTCAAAGTTCAAAGAAAAGGGTAGATATTTGCTTTTAAAGAAATCGTTTTTTTAAGGACTACAACAAACGGCTGGTAGGGACTACACGAGCTTCCTCACTGGTTAGTGACATCACCAACCCTAAAATTTACATAAACCCCGCCCCCGGGAACACGCAGTCCATGTTGAGAAGAGGAAGAGTTGTTGTAGAAGAGCGGATTTGTGAGTCTGCTCAAACTATAGCATTCGTCTTTTCACGTGCAATAGAATGTTACTCTGTGTGCATCTTACAACAGTTCCTATACGAGCAATTTTATAGATTATCATGACAGATTATGCTAATTAAAGATAGTTAACTCCAGATCAGCAACTAACCATTCAGAGACGTCCTGTTGCATTCTACGTGTTGTCACTTCTTGAAATTCTCCATCTTAGTCTGACTACGGTTTAAACATAAAAGGCAGAACAGTTTCTGACATTTTAGTGAGTGTCTGCGTGAGGTAATCGGAGCTGCTAACACACAAGCTCTTGAAACCCCGCCCTCTGCAGCAGCTCATTTGCATTTAAAGGGACAGACACAAAAACGGTGCATTTTTGAGATTTATTTTACAACTTGTGAAAAGGGCATTATACCACCCCTTTAATATTCAAGTTAGATGATTTATTAAAGCTTAAGTCAGCCAGCCAAGAGCAGTGAGTGGTTTTCTTTGAGGAATGTTATTCTTTGATTAATATGTACTGTATCTAAAGGCCTTCGGTGAATGAAATCAGTAAATTCTATATGTTCTCTTCTGTTTTTCCCCAATATTGGTTATTAAAGTATCGCATGATCTTAAAGTTTTAAAGCTCTAGTAGAGGAGCAAATAATAATAATAACAACTTTTCCCCCATAAGGTGACATTTTGTCCGATCCGACCTGGACCTCAAACAAATTAGACACTGTTCTACTGAACTGTAATCATTCTCGATTATTCACGAGAGCCTGTAGATAGTGTGATCCGCTATATCGCGCTGTTAGTGCCCAGGGACGGCAGGTCACTGGAATATTCACATCAGCATCACGCATGCTTTTCACTGCCTACAATGAAAGCACACAGGAGGCTAAAGGTCCTTCCAGGAACACGGTGTTGGATTTTCAGTCGATGGTCAAGCAGTGTAAAAGCGTGGCCCGGTCTATACGCGTTCTCGTCAAATGCCCACCTCTGCGTGAAACGTCCACACATCCGAGCGCCGTGCTCTATTTTGGTGTCAGGATGTGCTGGAGAGAAGAAAACACGGCAAGAACAGCTCTTTGCAATCGTCCTCCGTCTCTCCCCTCGATAATCCCTGTCAGCGCTGCTCTGAACGTGCAAACAACCTGCTATCCTCTATCGCATGCAGCAGGCCCAGAGCAAAGAGAGAAGTCGGCTTCTATCACTGTCACACTTTGTCAAACCGTTTCCCAACACGGCATTCTTCAGCCCTCCTTCCATTTCTCTCTGTGTGGGAAATTATACATCATGTCAGCGTGGCTCGATACATCCACAATTAGTCTGAGTGAACTCACAGTTGTCATGTTCCTGTCATAAGTTAGAGATGCCACCAGTTTAGCGAGGCCCCTGTGCGATTAGAGATCAGGGATTAGCGCAAACAAGAACTTACAGTGTTGATCATTAATTCAGAAGCTCTGAATTTAAACTTTAAGATGTCAGTGATGTGACTATACAGCAGGCTGCCACAAACACCAGCCTTAAGTTTACCGGATTGGTTTAAACTGTAGTCAGGCTGGTCTAGGTAAATTGTGATATTGGAATTAATCGGATTCCCTATGTAGTGTGAGCTTTTGTATACAGAAAATGTAGAAGGTAATCCAAGAATGTGACACTCCCTGCATAGTGCATACTTAAAATTAGCATACTAAGCAAAGTATACAGCAATGAATTCATGACCTTCAAAACATTTCAAACTAAAATACTACATAGGCAAATATAAATTGTGGCAAAATATCTGTGTCTTTACAAATAAATAAAACCATTACATGTTCATATTCAAAAGTTTGGGGTCAGTATGTTCATTTATTTATATTTTAAACGATTATCTTTTTTTAAACAACGCTGCATTAATTTGATAAAAAATACTGCAAGAACAGTGATATTATAAACTATTTTTATAGTTTAAAATAACAAATTATGCAAAGCTGAATTTTCAGCATCATTACTCCAGTCTTCAGTGTCACATGATCCTTCAGAAATCATTCTGATATGCTGATTTTCAGTTGTGCTCCTTAATTATTATTTAATTTTTTGTATGGAAACTGTGATTCTTTTTTTCAGGATTCTTGGATCAATAGAAAGATCAGGGTTTTTTTTTGTTTTGTTTTTTTATATTGTGTAAAGTATATGTCTTTAGTGTCACTTGTATATTATTTAATAATAATAATATTAAAAACATTTGAAAACTGTAGGAAACTTGCTGAAATCATTTTGCCATCTAAGTTTTGTTCAACACCATTCTGATAGATTAGCACCAGCATAAACCAGTTTGGACCAGCATAGAAATGTATACTGGTCTCAAGTGGTCCGTTCTGACTGTCTTTGTCCCAGCTTTCATTAAACAAAAGTGACAAAAAGGGCAAAAATCACAAAATTACTAACAGCTGTCTGAAAAAGTAAAATAGGTTTTGATAGACGTATCACAGATTGACGAGGAGCCAATTCAAGGGCGCAAACACATCAAATACTTTAAACAGGTCATCCTATTGGTTGGACTACCGTTGCTTTGGGGTTTGGGGCTTTACCCTGTACTTTCCGCTGTGTCTACATAAAAGAGCACTTCAGGTACGGCTTGTCTCCTCAAAGAAAAGCTCTGGACAGCATACAAAATTGACCAAGGCTGCTAGCAGCAGCTCAGGGACTCCTAATAAGCACCAAAAACGCTCACGGGCGTTTGATCGTTCTTTCTTCGGAATGATATCAGCAAAGACAAAAACTGCTTGAGTAGGTAGATAAACAACCAATCACCAGCAGCGAGGCTGACCTCATTTCCCCCCATTTTATTTTTTTAATCAATGTCAATCCAGAGGAAAATCAAGGAGAATAAACCCAAAGCCACAGAACAAACCTTAGATTTGCAATCGTTAACCTTCACATGAGTTTAAAGTCATCATGAAACTGTATTAGCAACCAATAATGAGAAGCGAGATTTTCATTAAGACAAACATTATAGTCATGCTCAGAGCATCATGTCTGTGTCTATTAGCAGCAGAAAGTACTTGCACTGCAGCAACAGCGACCACATACATTAAAATGTTCAATAACATGCTAAAACTATTTTGAGAGTTGATTGAAATAATCATTATCAAGATGCTTTATTCAGATAGTTTGGAATTAACAAGTCTGTTCATTGTGAAACATGTTTCATTTACTGCATCGCATTCATTTTATTAGTTTGTTATAATTCAAATGAATGGAAGTTTTATATGCGATTCAAATACATAAATCTTAAATGTAAGACTAAATATCTTTCACAATGAATGTACCAGAATAGAGCCAGATTGTAAAACTTAAGAGGGTTTCATGAAAACATCTGAAAAAAAAAAAAAAAACATTCTGAAAGTCATTTCAGAGGCAGAACAAGTAACATGTTGAAAGATTATAAAGAAAAACTTCTTCTTTACAACACACCAGGAACATGTATTACGGATTTAAATAGGGAATGTTTTGAATAAACTTTCCCCATCACAGAATCATCAGGGAAGTGAGAAGCAATAGCTGCTGGTGTACACACTGGGCCATTCCCACTCATCCAGCTGATCAATGCTGACAGCAAACACCAGCCTGTATCTCTGCATTTGTGTGCTGCTCCAAGTGTGTGCTGGCACGCTTTCACAGACATCAGTCCCACTTAATATTTTACAGCAAACAAAAATGGGATGTAACGTCACAGCCCGCTCCACAATTCCAGTCTAACTGGATCACGAACAAACCTTGAACCTGCCTGGTGCATCTCGATCCATCACAAGACAAGATTGAAACATTGACGTCAAGTTTGGTGCACCGGGTCAAGTGTGCGCAAAAACAAATGATATTTGAGAGCTATGGACGGGGAGATTTTAAGTGAATAATGAGTTAAAGGGATAATTCAACCACAAATTTAAATTCTGTCATCATTTACTCACCCAGATGTCAGTTCTAAGCTTCTGTGTTCCATACAGGTTTACTTTATTCAGGGTTTGATCACTCTCAGAAAAGATGTGCCAAAATTGTACCCTTAGGGGCCCGACAGCTGGTAACTGGGGCAGTACCCTTAAAGTGACGTCTTTGTGACGCACCTTATTTGCCTAAGTTTAAATGATGACAATGTTTTCATTTTTGAAGTATGTCTTTAAATCACAAAGATATCAAATTATGTCATGCTATATTTTGTGTTTTAATTTTTGGCATTTTTTAATTCTGAAGTAGCAAGTAAGACGAAATGTGTTTTTCCCCGATATTGATTTTACGATTTATTTCGATTAACAAAACATTATCGGTGAAAAAGCGCTTGCGATATTAATGCCTTTAAATTAAAAAGACTATTAATATAAATCATGCCTTTGTTTTACTTTTATATAAAACAATAATGATTTATTTAGATCATCCAAACATTACTCTAGTCTAGCATGAAAAAAGTGATATGGATGTCTTTTTAAAACAATCATGACAATAATATTAATCATGGATATACATATTGTGTTCTGTTGTTGCTGCATGTATTATGTATGGTATTGAAAACAAACTCTATATAATGAGCTCAAAAACAAGTGTTAACAATTCAAACTCAACAGGACAATGACATCTGTTTCATGATAAATAATTTGAATCTGTGAGACGGTATGGAACATATGGTGTGATTCAAATCTCAGGGGATGAAGGGAATTGTGGGTATGTACAGTGATGAGTGACACTGTTAGTTGGTGCAAAACTCACATACTGTACATACCGCACCAGTCAGAAGGTTTACCTTGAATTAGTGCATCTACCTATCCATCTATTTACATTCCTTTATCTAATTTACCAGACCCTCTATAACAGCTGAGACTCGTAAAAAACAAACAAAAAAAAAAACAGCTTCTTTGCTATCTTATCCCAGACTACCTGCTAGAGTTGATAGTGGCTGGACCAGCGACAAAATGAGATTATAAAGGAAAAGAGCCACCATTCCACCATATGCCCCTAGTTTCAGCCAAAACAGCCTTACGCATCTAACCTCTCTGAAGCACCTTTCAGGACGCAAATCTTGAACTGATAAAGACTTTAAGTAGAGTAAATGAGCCATATTTGTATATGGCCCATTGACAAAAAAAATAAGTCAATTATTTGTAAAAGCTCAGGAGACATAATGGAGTGGAGACCAATGACATGTACTCTGTTTACAGCTGGTATTAAGATGCGTTTTGGTCGATCGGATCACAAGTGGACGACGCTAAATACAGGTGTAAACGGAGTCTAAAACATTTTGAGCTTGTCCACTTTCGACCACTTCCAGAGGGAGTCGAAAACACTTTAGAACGGATTTCTTTCATAGTGTAAACGCTCATGTGGTCGAATGTGTTCAAACAGAAAGACCGTCTAAAGGCCGTCTACTCTCCGTCTACGGAAGTAATGCGTGAACATTATGGGAAGAGCTCTAGACAGACGGAATTAACTTTGTCGGCTGAAGACCCAAGTTTGGTTTGAAGATGAAAAATGCACCAAGCGCAATGTTCTCTCATCATTCCTGACACAGAAACTAGATGTAAACGGGAATGCGTCTCCCTCGTCTATACGTGATCCGATCGGCCAAAACGCATCTTAATACCCAACGCATTCTCATCCTTTGGCGTCATATAAGTGACGCCTGACAAAACGTCGAAATACTACGCACATGGCACCCTTTAGCGTGAATATAACACGCGAAGTGATGGGTAGGTTTAGGTGTGTTGTAGGGTCTGCGTCTCATATTCACGCTAAAGGATGCCAGTCAACTTTATGACGCCTTGGGTTCGCGTGTTATATTCACGCTAAAGGGTGCCATGTGCGTAGTATTTCGACGTTTTGTCATATAGCGTCACCTATATGACGCCAAAGGATGAGAACGGGCTGTAATACCAGGTGTAAACCGGGCCATAGTTGTAAAATGAACACAGCACAGCTCAAATTATTTTAGTCTTCGAAGAATTTTATGAGAACTTTTTAAGTCTTGATTGCGGACTATTTCTTCTATTGTTCACTTAATCTCATTCATGTCCAGGAAAACAATAAAGATATTAAAGAGATCTCATTTGTGATTTAGTTTCCCATGAGATGCAACAATTTAAGTAGCAAGGGTTTCTTTCTGCTTTTAAGAATGAGGCCCAATGAGAATCAGAAACATGCAGAGCTTTGTTCGGCATTAATATATATATATATGAAGAGTTTGGTTCCAAAATGCAATAAATCCATTTAGATTAATTTGAGTAAAAATGTGTTTTCTTTACCAAGAAAGTGGAAAGATGAAAACCACTATTTTCTGTTTCAGCTTCAAACTTTCATATAGCATTTGTAGGTCATAATAACAAAAAAAAAATTAAATCCAGGTTTTGATTTTCAAATATTTATTATAAAAACGAATTATTTTTTCCCCAAAATGCAATAAATCCATTTAAAAAAAAAAAAAAATCAAAATGCAATTAATCCATTGAATCAATATAAAAGTTTTTTGTTTTTCATATTGAAACTGTTGAAAATACACAACCACTTAAGTTTATTAGTATAATATTTTTAGTAAGTTTTCACAGACAAAAACACGTACTTTCAAAGATTCACATGTTTAGGCCTATAAGATTTTTTTAAAGATTTGTATTCAACCCATAGCCCTGTTGAGCCAGGTCACCACAAGCTATTGATAGGTAAAGGAATAGCTATCAATAGCTCACAGTGACCTTGCTCAACAGGGCTATGGGTTGAATAATAGAGTTATGCTTCAAGTTTTAAACAATGAATAAAAATCACATTCATTTTATACACTGAATTTGTTGACTTGTGCATACTATAAATCCATTGCATTAATATAAAATATGTGTAAAACTGTTCAAAATAGAACTGTAAAGAAGACTGAAAACATTTTTCCTCCTCCTGAGTGCCTCATCTTCTTAATCTCACGTAAATGATTCGATTTCGATGCCTTACGTTTCTTACCCACCGCCGAAACAACCACAGGTTCATCAATGCCGTCAAAATTATTCATTTTTTTGTTTGTTTGTTGATCGAAAAGTACAAAATAGATAAGAAAAACCAGGAAGCCGGGTGTATTTAAGGCGCTGCCGTTACTGTTTAAATTGCGTGGAATGGTGCGTTGTGATTGGTTGAGCAGATATATCGCATTCTGCAGAGAAGGGAGACTGGCGTTTGTCGCGGTTTGGAAAGAAAGGGAGAAAACATGACGGAATAACACGGCGGATATCGCATTTTACTTAAAATCAAACATTGACTTTTCAATACCAACCAGATACAATACTGATTTTTGCAGTAGCCTAACTATTTTTTTTTTAAATGGCGTTTATCGCGTTTTGGAACCAAACTCTTCATATATATATATATATATATATATATATATATATAGAGAGAGAGAGCCTCTAGGATCCATCAGAGAGAGAGAGAGTGATAAAAACAATTAGAGACAAAGAGAAACATGAGACGGTGTGATAGGTGAACACAGTGTTAACAAGTTTCGTCAGTGTAGCAACATGGTCTCCCCTGGCAACCGAGGAACCGGTGATAACAGGGCCAATGGTTTCACAGCTGACAAGAGCATCAGAGAGGCTGGAACAGCGGGTCCTGAGGGGCCATTGCCTCTCTCTCTCTCTCTCTCTCTCTCTCTCTCTCTCTCTCTCTCTCTCTCTCTCTCTCTCTCTCTCTCTCTCTCTCTCTCTCTCTCTCTCTCTCTCTCTCTCTCTCTCTCTCTCTCTTACTCTCTCTCTTACTCTCTCTCTTACTCTCTCCACACACAAACACTTGTTCTTTTGTAATATGTCCATCCACTAGAACTATACATTATATTGCCCTCATTGCAAGAGTGATACAGGAAAACTAGGACACACGGAAAATCTGCACTTGAGAATTTGTTTTTATTGCCGAATCTGATTTTTGAACTGCAGTTGCTTGTAAAGATCTGCGCCTGAAGATGTGAATTAACTAGATCTGATGGATGTCTGTATGTTGCTTTGATTTCTGAACGTCTCCCTATTAGTCTTCCTGTTAGCTTTAAAAGAACAAATGTTGCTCCTAATTCTGAGACTGAGAGCGTGTCACTTACTGTGTTTATCTGACAGGGCTAAATTTGTGTCTGTAAATAAATCTTGTGAAAATCTTGTGAGAAGAACATAAGCAGATGGAAACATGCGACTGTCTAAATCAATGTTTCTATTTTACTACTGCTAATTTAAATTTAAAACTATTTTACTTTTGCTAATCTATTTTTAAATGAATATTTTCCCTTTTGTAACTTTTTTATAATAAAAAAAAATGATAATGAATTATTATTATGTTATTATTATCTAGATTGCTAATGTATTTGGATACAAATATACAAATAGTGCAACACACCTAGGGCCGGATTAACCATTAGGGCAACTGGGCACTTGCCCAGGGGCCCACGACATCTAAGGGGCCCTGGGCAGCAGGGGCGGAGTGGCAATCGGGAGAGTCGGGAGTTTCCCCGGTGGGCCGGTAGTGTTTCGAGGCCGTGAGGGCCGGTCTGATAAAATGTATTCATTGCAAGTTCGCCATGCGCACTTGTGGCCCAAGCGAGGAGAAGAAGTGCCTGTGATTTTAGCAAAAAAACGGCCGTCACGGAATTGCTATAGTGGCGTAGGTCGTAGGGCGTGAAGAGCTTGAAAGCTGTTTTTGATGCGCTCGACCCGAGTTCGAATCCGCCTTTTGCCGAACTCTCCCTTCTCCCTTTTGTCAACACAACACACGAGATGTAAAATGTATAACCTAACATAAAGGTCTCTAGCGTTATATTGTGCCAACGAACTAAAATCGAAACCATGATATGGCTTTGTCCCTTTATAAAACAGCACAAGACTTTAAGAATAGGGATCCTGTGTGTGCTGGGTGAATTAAAGAGAAGTGTGCACTTTGCTCACGCGATCAGCATGGTTATCTGGTGTTTTCTCCTAAATAAAAGCTCAAGGGTTTATTTCTTGCAAGTGAAGAAATTAGGACAAAAGTGTTTTTTTTTTCTTCCTACATTATAGTGTAATGTAGGCTAAAATATACTTTTGAAATATTAATTTTCACTTATAGTACATTTATAGGCTATATGGATTTTACGTCATAGGGATAATTATATAAATCATTATTACATTATTATAATAATTGTTTGGCATCCTAAAACACCATTGATAATGTAATGTAGACTGAGACTCTCATAACTAAAAAGATGTTTGAGCCCTCTTTATTGTCCTGGTACAAATCAATGCTTTTTCTTTGTTCAAGGAGCAGTTCATGGGTTGAACTCTTAGTTTTGATCTCTCAAAGAGCACGAGATTGATGCATTTAACCTTAAAATGTACAACATTGTCTTGCGGGGGAGCATGACCCCAAACCCCCCTAGAGGCACAGAGGTCCACCCAAACTAATTCCTATGGGAAAGAACGACCATTTATGAACTTTACTCCAGCATAGTACAACAAAGTTCCTTTTAAGTCAGTAAAACTGTAAATGCCATATTAAAATGTCCTTGGACAAATTATACATTTGGCCTGCCTAAGAGGGGGCCTACAAGACATTGTGCCCAGGGCCCTCTGAACTCTTAATCCGGCCCTGAACACACCATACATTATTGTTATTATACTACTACTAATGTTTTGCACCATTTTTGTATATTTATATGTAAATGTAAGACAAATACATCTAAATATCACTTTTTAATGAAATATTTTATAGCAATAAAGCACACTAAATTGAAATTAGCCCTGCCATGAGAAAAAAAAAAAAAAACTCAAATAAACATCAATTATTTCTCTCAGACGTACAATGAGATTAAAGTCAAAGCAAACGGAGAGATTAGATACAGAGAAATATATCTGAGACTTAATGAAATGAGTGAAATCTATCTGAAAACTCTAGGCCTCCTGAGTTATGGAAATGCAAACTTTGAGCAACAAAGCTTTCACTGAGTTTGAAGCACTAGAATAACATGTATCAGTTTTGATGATTGTCTATACACTTAGTTTTCTTTTAGCTTATTTAAGTAGCGACAAAAGTCACAATACAGCAGCCTTCTTGTCTAGTGTAAGTCATGCAAGCAGCAAGAGTGCACTAATAGAGTTGAAAATTATGTTGTTTTCTCCATCCCTCTAATTATTGTAGTCCAACCAGTGCCACTCCAAACATTGTGACAGTGTTTAGAATGACTGGAGAAGCAACACAAACAAGAAGAGAATCTGCTAGAGAAGCATGAGTGGTGACTAGGCATTAAAGGATGTGTTGGGGAAAATAATAAAGACAACCATGAACAAATCATAGAACGATGAGATAAACATACACATGATGTCACACATTCCCAAAGCGGTTTCATCCATCTTTCATGCCTGAATAAAGAAACATCATCTGCTGGTGTTTGGGAAATCTTACTGAGGGACACAGTCCAGCACGCTCTACTCTCTTCACTGTCCAATCAGCTGTACGCGGGCGTCTGTCTGCTGGGACATCTCCTGATATGGTCTGATTGGTAGGTACAGGCCGTCTTTGCGTCTACATCAGCCCATCTCTCATCAGTTTGGCAGGAGTGCTGATGTAGCATCCGTAAGCAGAAAGCCCTGAGGTTCTCTCGTCCTTTACACAAAACAAAAACAGCGGCCAGGAACAACAACGACTACTGCAGTCACACAAGGGCTCTCTAAATCGCTGTAAATCTAAATAAGTTGATAGCTTTTGTTTCATTTTCAATTTTTGGTTCATATAAAAAAAAAAAAACTTGCACGTTTTATATAAACTAAGAGCTTTATGTAATATAACAGGCCACATGGGTAAAAACTCTGTCGAAAAGGAGGCTGATGGATTTATAAATAAAAGAGTATACTGTACTGTAGACATGAGCTTTCATTGAGAATTTTCCCCAATTTATGGCCATTGAACCCAGAGGCATGCTGGGAAAGATCTTCTTTCATGGTTTTCTGACAATACACATATGTTCAAGGCAATCTTGTGTTCTTTCCTACAGTCAATTCAATCCCATGGTAAATAACGGATGGGCGGACAGGTGGACAGGCGGATGGATTTGTAAAAGACTTGGATGGATGGATTTGTAAAAAAAAAAAAAAAATGTAAGGATGGATTTGAGAATACATTGATAAATGGGTGGATTTGTGAATAAATGGATGCATAGATATTCTATTTGTTCGATTTGTGGATGGATGGATTTGTAAAAAAAAAATAAAAAAATGTAAGGATGGATTTGTGAATAAATGGATGGATGGAAAGTTAGATTTATTGACAGATGGATGGATGGATGGATGGATGGATGGAAAGTTAGATTTATTGACAGATGGATGGATGGATGGATGGATGGATGGAAAGTTAGATTTATTGACAGATGGATGGATGGATGGAAAGTTAGATTTATTGACAGATGGATGGATGGATGGATGGAAAGTTAGATTTATTGACAGATGGATGGATGGATGGATGGATGGAAAGTTAGATTTATTGACAGATGGATTGATGGATGGATGGAAAGTTAGATTTATTGACAGATGGATGGATGGATGGATGGATGGAAAGTTAGATTTATTGACAGATGGATGGATGGATGGATGGATGGAAAGTTAGATTTATGGATGGATGGATGGATGGATGGATGGATGGATGAATGGATGGATGGATGGATGGATGGATGGATGGATGGATGGATGTACAAATCTCACAACTAATTTGGACCACAATGTTCTGCCTAAAATGCCACTGTGACCAAGTGCCAAAAACATTTTTTTTAAACACCATTATGTTGTTCTTATGATGAATAATTTCTTTCTCTTCAGATTACTCAGGTACTGATGCCCACTTACTAAGTTTCTATGAAGCAATGCATCATTGTTGGTACTGTAGAGAAAGAAATCACCTGGAGTGTCTGAAACAGTCTGTGGATATAGAATATGAAGAATAAATTCAGAAAAATGAGTCCGGCACAAGTGTTATATTGTGTCTCATCGTAGCCAGTTTAAAAAAAAAAAAAAAAAAAAAAACTTTGACAGAGGAAAAGCAAGACAAATATCCATGGCAAATCCCGAAAGACAAGAACATCAAAACATATCCCACCCTCTTTTCTTCATCTCTCTGTCAGCTGTACAATGAATCAGTCCATTCTCTTTCTCTTCCTGTTTCAGAGAACCACCGGGGAACCATGACACATGCATGAGGCTGAGCCCTTATACTCCGAGAGAGCAGGGTTAGAAACAACACACACACACACACACACACACACACACACACTCAGAGAACATCGGACTCACACAACCTTTCATCCAACTGGAAATTGCCACAGGAGAGAAGACATATGTTATAGGACGGGGGGCTGTGTACGGGGGTGTACGGGTTATCTTGAACCCCTTGGAGAAAATAAACCAGATCCACAGAGAGACAGCTAGAAATGACTGACATCCCACTCATCTGGAAGAAGAGAAATGTGTGTGTTACCAGCACAGTGTGTCCGGCCTGCATTTCCTCCACGGGCTCAAAGTGTATTGGGAAAGTGTACTGTATGGAGTGTGTTTAGGGTTGGGCAATATTTCAAATATTCATATATTCAATGAATATATTTGCAATGATGTCAGTAGCAAAAATGCAGATGGAGTAAGTTTCGTAAGTTTGATTCATTCATGTGAGTCAGTTCAAACTGTCAACTTAAATTATTTGCTTGTGTATTAAAAAAAAAAAAAAAAAGTTCCTTTGACGTATTTTTCATGTATTAACATGCTTGTATATTACTGAACATAAATAAAAAAATTAATCATGTTTTTCTTCATTGTGTTAGTTTAGTGAAAAACAATGT
Organism: Tiaroga cobitis; assembly: GCA_030578255.1. NCBI lineage: Eukaryota > Metazoa > Chordata > Actinopteri > Cypriniformes > Leuciscidae > Tiaroga > Tiaroga cobitis. Next base: position 43,479,948 of record CM060596.1, read on the forward strand.
TGAAAATATCCCTTTTATTAATATATCATTATTTTAACAAGATGTTCACTGTATTATGAATAATTTCTCAGTGAAATAGAATATTCAGTATGGGAAGAAATGTAGGTCAATACTTGATTAACAATTTTCCTTTCAAGAAGTATCATAAAAAAAAAGATTTTAAGAAATGTCAGAGCCTACAGAAAAATTGAGATATCAAATATTGTTAGAAGGATGAAAAATATATACTATTATGTAACACTAGATGTTACTATATAGTAGTTTTATATATATGTATATATATATATATTGCCCATCACTAGTTGGTGTTCTCGTTCCCTCTATAGACTGACAGGCACTGTGATGTTTTTTGTATGTTATTTCCTTCCTATTTATTCCCAGCCGTGTCAAAACAAAAGAGAAATCCACCTCGACGACAAAGAAATTCAGAGAATCAGAGGTATCACTAGAACTCGATTTTTTTCCCTTCTTTAGCCGTCTATAAATGGCTTGCATTTTAATCCTTTTAATTATGGATTCCTGCTACAATTACCTCAAATTGAATTACTGCACAAACCTCAGAAGAATACATTACAGAAATCAAGAGAACGAATCTTCAGCCTAATGGAGAACAACTCTGCCAAGGATTTAACCTCCCTATCCCAATCTGTCCTGTTCCAAGTTGCGGTCCAAACACAAGTGGTACTGAAATATTTAGACAGACTAAAAGCTTGTACGGAGTCTCCGTACCCAAACAGGACCACACACACGCTCGTATTCGCACACACATTTCCTCTTATCCTCTGAAACGTCACTCTTCCACAGGGGGTGACTTGCCCGGCAGGCATGCGACTTGTTAAATAATGGGGGGTAAAATGGTGAAGGGGCCCAGGGAGGAACTCTGATGCACTCCCCTCACAAAAGGCCACGTTTGCGTGTGGGGAATGAGGGGGAAGTCTCTGGTGCATGTTAGCAGCTGGCTGCCAAGGTCAAAATGGCATCCCACTTCCTCCGCTGCATTTCCCATGTTCTCTGGAGAGAATCCATCGAGCCATGAGAGACAGTGAGAGTCTTGTGCTAATCTCCTCAAACCGCCGCTGACCTATCTCTCCCTCCCTCCCCATCTCAGCTGCTCTGTGCCGCGCTAAATGAGCTGCGTTTTAACATGAAAAATGAAGTAATTACTTGACGTATCAAAGTGGTTAATTGCGTTGCTGGATGTGGGTCGCTCGCCTAAAAGGATGAGGTTGAGGGGGTGAATGTAAAGGGATGACAGACAAAGATAGAGAGAGGAACTCAGAGGGAGAGAGAGAAGTGCAGATGTCAGGGGACAAAGTGGCATTATGACAGGATTAGACCGGGTCTCCAAATCGACCACAGCCTCTGGATGTGAAAACTAGCACATACTCGCTCCTCGCAAATGCTTCCTAATATCACTAACTATTTTAGTCAACCTTGCAAGCATTAATCCACACTCTTTTGTGTGCAAAAGCCTCAATAATTTGAATATTTTGTAATTCTAAAATATGAAACTAGTTATCAATGGTCACAGAATCTGCACTGGCAGAAAGTGTGGCAGATTTCCCCCAAAAAATAAACTACACATTCATTTATTAAATATTTTATTATGTTTCCAGCTACTGATAGGTAGGATTGGGAAATGAAAAGAGGTCAATTCAGAACCAGTTCTGTTTTTAAAATCAATTAAAAAAAAAAAATTTGTATTCAATGCTTCTTGTAAAGTGGAATTGTAATCAGAAAAACAACTATTAAATTACTTGTGGTATTCCACTAAATACAATATAGAGTTACATTAGAGTTACAAGTTAATAAATCAAAGATTATTTCACATTTTACAAGATATTACTACTTCAGTATTTCGATTTCACAATTTCACATTTAATTGAATATGTTACTTGCCAATTTTAAAGTCATTTGAGATGAAAATTCCATCAGGGCCTGCTAATGGAGTATTGTGTACTTTTTGCAAATCACTGTCCACCAAATGTGTCCACCAGCAAGCCATCATTGTTGGCATTATTTGATTGAGAGGGTTGAGAAAGCTTTTAATAAGACACTACAGAGGCCAATATCTGGATGTGCACAGAACATATCAAACTATGGTTAAAAACACGCCAGTAATTAGTGGTAAACGGCTGAGCGTTAACAAGGGCCGGTGCTTTGACACTTCTAATTGTGTTTGTTTAAAGACCTGCACTCAAGGTCCCTGGGAAATTCATTAGATAAAGAAGACAACCCCACTTTCCTACGAGTGGCAAGGGTTTGTACAAAGAACTCAAAACTCTACAGAGCCAGTTAATTAGTTAATTCTCCCCTTCATCTAATGTCCACCACTACAAGAGTCTGGAGATTGAACCACCGCGAGCAGATCCTCAAGAAATGAAGCAGCTTCCAGCTCCCATCGGCCCACCTGCTTTCATTCCCATCGTACGGAAAATGACAAGCCCTGTGCGTGATGATTGACAGCTCATTGATCTCCTCTCCCGTCCACTGTGTCAAGCCTTTCCGGAGACAAAAAGGCACGGAAAACCTTTTCTTTGGCGATGACAGATTATACTCTCTACGATGGAGTTGCTAAATACCCTGTGGAGGCGTCGTCGGGGAAAATATCAAGTAGCTTTTTAATTCAGTGAGAGAAATGTTAAACAGGACGTGTAGCGGATGGCCAATCAAACCTGACACGTCTAAAGCCCAGGATGTAAACAACAGAAATCACAAATTCCACCTTGACAGCTGATGCCAGACACCTTTCATCATGGAAAACACCAATGTACATATTAACAAGTCATCTGTTAAAAGGGACGACAGCGTGTCCTGCACTGATATTCAGGAGTTGTTTTTTTTCAACTCCCTTTCAATTCATGTTTTTTTTATTTTTTTTTTATTAATCAGTTAAACCAATTTCCGAATCTGAATGAATCAATCACAGGAGTCATCAGTCTGAATCAGAGGCTGCATTGGCTTGGATTCAACTCACTGGCTCAGAGAAACACAAGTTATTCAGTCCATCTCAGAATTAGCAAAAACCACTACTGTGTTGTATACCTTCAGTAACACAACGCAAATTTGTAAGATTAGTGAACTTAACCTGTTAACTCTCACCCCCCTTTTTTAGCATAGATCTGAACTTAAATTGTTATAATTAATTCATGCTTTGGAATACAGACATAAGGTTGGTCTCTTTTTAAAGAAGACACTAAGCAGATTATTTCAGAAGTGAAACAAAAATAAAGCAAATCCCTGCTGAAAAAATCCAGCAAAAACCAGCATTAATTCCATGCTGGTCCAGGGGCTGGTTTATGATGGTTAGTGCTGGTATAGTGCTGGTCTAGCTAGGTCAGTTATTTGTATGCAAGCAGCGTTTGGGCGACAATCATTGTTTTTGCTTACATATTTCTATTTTTATCATAAATGATGTAAAGGAAAAACAATATAAGATTAAAACATGATTTATTCAAATATATTATTATAACTTTGTATTTTTCTTCCTCTGTTGACAAAAGAACTGCAAATTGTAATTGTTTTAGTTGTGATTATATTATTAATCAATGTCATCTGAAGTTTTAAACAAAGTAAAAATAAACTCAAACGTTTCAAAGGTTTAAAGGATGTGTCTCCTGTTTCAAAGAACCTAGTTAAAAAGAGATCAGTTAAAGAGCTTGTGTACATTGCAAAACAAAAACCTTTAGAGATATGAAAACAAAGAAAGGCACCAAATAACAGCATAATCAGAAGCAGTTTGCTCAATAACAGTTATTAGAAAAACTATGAGAAAGAGCTATTGATAATGAAAGCTCAAAATTGAAAGTTGCTATTTTTAAAGACTTTAAAGGTCTTTTGGGAACTCTCATTTCAAAATCCAGCTGTCAGTCACTGATCCCAAAAAGTGGACATAGTAAAGGTAAGTCAATGCAGTCATGAGCATGAATTGAAGTAAATAGTGATATATTGCTTTTTCAACTATTGCTAAAAGAGAATTGATTCAACCAAAGTCAAGGGGCAAGTGCCCAACTAAAAGTCACATTATGAAACACTAATCACCATAATAGTGACTTTTAACAGACTTCAACAACTTTGAACACATATGCAAGTTTTGTTGTGGTCTTGCTGGAATCATATAAGCACCAAACACACCCAGCAGAACAGCATCCCACGCTGGAAACCAGCATGCAAAACAGAATGGCTTATTCTGGTGACCAGCAGAGCTGGTCATTTTTCATCAGGGCTGGATTAAAAAATATATATTTTATGCAGAATGTATATTTTACAAAAAAATTGGACTCTGAAATTGCTATAAAAACAAAGCTACATGTCTAACCAAGATGTGTTCCAAATTTGAAGTAGATGCCACAAAAATATAGACTAAATTCAGAATCCTCTCAGCAATACTGTAGGATGACTGGGATGTGACATTTGGGGTGTGAAGCTGCTGAATACAAAGAAAATAAAAATGGAAAAAATTGCAAATACAAGGAAAATATCTTCTTACCTGATGATGCAGTCGTAGAAGATCAGCACATGTAAGAGAACACAAACAGGAAATTGTATTAATTTTAAGCATTCTTTCGTACACCATTTTCCTTTTAGGCCGTGTCCACAGGCCACACTAATACGTTTTCGTTTGGAAACGTATCTTTTTCTCTCCAATTTTGGCTGTTTTCACTTTGTAGTGTGGACTGTGAAAACCTAGGGAATTGAAAACGATGACGTACGTTTAGTCATGTGATGCATATTGAACCCATAGATATTCATGTTTACATACCAGTGCCTGTTATTCACTTTCTAATAACTAAGAGTATAGTTATTAAAATATGTTACTTTGCACACTCTTCGATGAGAGAAAATTCAATCGCATTTGCTGTCCTGCGGCAAAACATGAGATCAGTTGCGTTTCAGACCAAACATATAATGGTGAGTGAGTGTGACCTGAATGCATCAGTGAATGGTGAGATACTTTGCTATATAAAATGATCCTGCCAGAAGAATTGCATGATAACTTGATTGTGTCTTGTTCTGTCTGTAAGGTGAATTTAGCGTTTCGACATTTCAGTGTGGATGAGAAACTTTTGGAAAAGGCTTGAAAACGCTAATGGGAAGGAGAGCGTTTTAAAACGAAAACAGAAGAGAGTGCCACTGGCATATAATTTCTGCCACTTTTCATTGTCTGCAACATTCCAAGCAGATATTACAGCTGACGTGCAGTCGACTGATCTGGCGACGCCTCTCAGACATCTCGTACTGTGTGTGTTACCACCTCAACCCTTGGCATTAGCATGTGCTAAACATATTTCTGGAGCCTACTGCTTGGCTCATGCAATGATTAGGTGCGGCGCTCATCCGTAGCTGAAAGGCGTAAATGAATTTGTCTGTTTGTGTTGGGTAAACCTGGCAACATCTGCATGCAGAGTGTTATGACAGACACCTCATATGCTCCACAAAGGACTGCTGCTAACAGATTAACAAGGTAGGATTGTTATTACAGGACGTTACCTCAGAATAAATGTAGGAATGAGAGATAGCCATAAGCTCGCAAGAGGAAAATTATACTGCTCCAAGCTTGCTCTTTCTACGCTCCAGAGATTAAAGGGAGCAATGTACAGTAAGTACACTTTGTCACAGGTGTTTCACCTCAAATTTCTTAGAAAACACAATAGCCAGTTATTTACACTTAGCAGGCACTTTTATCTAACGACTTACAAATGAGGAACATCACAAACAAATGATCATACAAGAGCAACAATAATCACAGTACACCAAAAAAATGATTGAACTCTCATTAGATTATTAGTAGATTGTTAGGTTAGGGTTTGGGTTAGCAGAGTAAGTTGACATGTAGTTGCAAAGTCACTTATAGTCAGTAGAAAGTCTGTTAGGGGAGCAACACAATAAAGTGTAAACCGATATTAAGCAGACTGTCTACTTATACTCTAATGACTGCTAGTTGACATCTAGTTGCAAAGTTACTTACAGTTTACCTACTATTGAAATAAAATGTTACCAATAATATAAATTGAGATCAATTAGAAAGCAAATGGACACTCTTGCTTCACATTTTTGTATATCCCATATCCTCCTTAGAAAAAAAAAAAACACGCCAATGATCACACATGTTGTCTCAGAAGATTTATCTCCAACTGTGCACAAACCAGCCAAGATACCAAGTCTGCAATCACAAGTCGGAGATCTCAATATAAAAATTAAATACGAACATTTCTCATTAAGTTTCTCCAGGATCAAATAGTCTGAACTACAGTATCCAGATTAATTGTATTGCTCTGTACACTTAATGAAGAGAAACATTGAGATTATGTTGATACTTGATCACAAATGAGGAATTTTGTTTTCTCAACTGCTACTTCTATACACCAATTGGATTACATGGAGAGCATTGAGACTTTAGTTAGATTTTTTTCTTTTGGTAATTCCAGTCTCCTCCAATGCCTCAAATTGTGCTCATATTTGACAACACATGAACGTCTGCAATCAAATGTCAAATATCTCGAAAAATTGTGCAACTAGTGCACAGCTTGTATAGGATTTACATGCATTGAGATGCTTATAATGAGGCTCAGATCATAAAACATGGCAGTACAGACACAAAGTATGGTACATCAACACAAGGGACAAATAAGCATATATAACACGTATTGGCATGCTGTATAGAATGTGATACTCCTACAGTACGTCAACAAGACTCATGTGTGTCTATTTTTATTTCTCTTAAAAAATGTCAGGAAATTGTGTTAAGAAAACCTTATCGATTAAAAGTTTGGGTCAGTAGTTTTAAACATTAAGAAATAAATACTTTTTCATTTTATTGATCAAAAGCGAGTTAAAATTTTGTAAAATATTTCTATTTTAAATAAAGGCCGGATTAATGGCTGCTGAAATTTCAGCTTTGACATCACAGGAATAAATTGCATCTTAACATATATTCAAATAAAAAACTATTATTTTAAATTATTATTATATTTCACAATAATAATGTCTTACTGTATTTTTGATCAAATAAATGCCTTGGTGTGAGTAAGAGACTTTTCATGTGTGTGTTAAACTGGTTGGTATTGAGCAGATCTTATTCTTAAGCCTGTAGGAAGTCAGTCTTCTTTTTAAGAAAGTGACTTTAAACATGAGTGCTAAGAATCAAGTCCACAGGCAACAACGATTTACGTTCTGTCATTCTGCCCACTGACGTCAGGCGTTTGTTTGAGGTGAGCATCAAAGCGTCTGGTTCATTTTCATTCCCTCGCCAGCAGTTTCCTGTGTTTCTGCATGCTGTGCGAATGTGAGAGGTTAGGCTGTTTGTGTGAAAGAGTCATCATGCAGGGCGCCGTGGGGTGGAAGAGTTTAATAAAGATCAGACTCATTTACATCCTCAGAAGAAAGCTGAGAGATCACAGCACACACAACAGTTCCGACGAAACACAGCCACCTGAACTCACCGCTAAATATGCAACCAGCAAATCCACTTTCACAGGTGTGTGTATAAGACACTGTGGGTGTTGGCGCTGTAGTATATGGGTTAAAGTTCATGGGCTGGTCACTGAAAGGTGGTATGTTTGAGTTATCACTATTGTCTCCTTAAGCAACTTTCATAGATGGATATTTAAATGGAGTGTTGTTTTGAGAATCAACTTTGTATCAGATGTTTCTCCTAAAATTCCTTTAGGAAGAGAATTAAAATGCACACATGAGAATTAATGTGAATAACATTTTCAATTCAGACTTGAATTTGATATTGAGATCTCTCACTTTAGATTGCAGACTTTGGTACCTTGGTACATTTGGTACATTCAATCTCGTTTCTGTCTAGGAGAAACAGTTAAAGAGATCTCAAGTGTGGTTTTCCTCAAAAGACATTTAACCCTAGGATGTTCTTAAGGGGTTTGTCCATGAACAATAAATTGTTGAGAATAAAAGTGTTGGTTAAATGACTACTCACTTAGGGTTAGTTCATTGTGCTTTTACTGTTTAGTGACTCATACTAGTCTGCACATCAGTTTTGGTCTTCCACAGAACAGATATATCCCAAATCTTTCTTATTTTAGTCATTTGTTCCCAAGGAATGGTGAGAGAATGTTGTGCTTGGTACATTTTTCATACAATGGCAGTGCATAGTTTATAGTAGATCAATTTTCAAAACGAACCAAAAAAAACACTCATGGACTACATTAAGTCTTCCATAGACAGTAGTATAAAGAAGAAAAATTGTCACTCACTGAAAATGAACCCAGAAAATGAATGAAAGTTTCTCATTTTGTTTTATACAAAAGGTAAAGGGGGAATACAAACTTTTTTTTGATGTGAACTCTTTTTTTAGTTGATTATATTGTTGTGTTGTGTATAAACCAAATACACAAACATTTATTTTATTTAATTGTTGATTGATTCTATTATGTAAAGTACATTTAGTTCACAAAAGCACAGAATAGGGATCAATCTTAAATTGAATTCCAAGAGAGCCAAATCATTCTCCCCTTTTTATTCTTATCATTCACGTTTGCCAATGAACCGTCTTGCAGCGCGGTTTCATTAAATTCAGTTAGGAATCCAGAGCGATTCCATCCCTGAATATAAATGTTATTTTCAATTAACTTCCCTGCTAAAAGACAAGGCAACTAGCCAGAGCTTATTATCTGAGACCCTGGGCGCAGACTGAAACATTACCATGCTGGGTCTGTACGCTGGTGACCTCAGACTCAGGTACACTGTATATTATTCCAAAAACAAGGGGAAAATGATTTATCCTGTTGAATGAATTATCTGTCTGCTTAAGTCAGATGTTTTGGAGAAATGCCAGAAAGCAAGTGAAATATAACACAGTGGGTTATGATTATCAAACACACACAAAAAACCCAAACAAACAAAAAAAGTCGAGTCGTAACGGAGGACGGAAAGGTTGTGTCGTGACACCGAAGAGTTTTGCCTGACAGTGAATTTTCAATGCCAGATGATGGCATGGGCAGTAAAAGTATAAATGTCATATCTTGCCATTTAGCTGCCGGCCTCTTTAGTATAGAATTATCTGAGCTGAATGTTTGCTGTGCAAGAATAACTCACTGAAACAGCAGTCTAAAAAATAATTATAATTGCAACACAATAGTTACTGGGATCTATCTGATTTCTCATTGAGTTCACCAAGTAAGTAGACTTGAGCTCTGTTCCAAAACCTAGTGGGCAGCCTACCAAGGCAGCATTGTAGGGAATACCCTTTCTTATGCTTCGTAGAAAATGCAACTCCACAATACATTGCGACATGCAAATGAATCAAGAGAAATTAAGCAATAGGAACTTCTAGTTCCTTTAATATCAAAATGCATAGCGACATCTTAATGTCTCAATCTCTAGACTTTTTGAAATCACTCACTTATAGGGTTTCTAACAGGATGATGCTAAAGAAGAAAAGTGTCTATGTAGGCAGATCAATAGGTTTTGTTTTACCATCAGGATATACAAATAAATCTGAAAATAAAGGATATAAAAGAAATTTCAGTCCAGTAGTAGGCTATATTCATTTACATGATAAATTCAAAAAGCATCACACATATGATAGTGAAAGCACATAGCCCACCCATGGCTTAAAGTAATCCATCCTGCAGAATATCTCACCCTCACAAATGGCTTCATTCATTCTTTTATCTTTCACAAAGATTAAGAGTCTCCTATTACTTGCACATTAGGACAGAACAGTTTTGCTAAATGGACTACTATTTAAAACACTGCTCCAAGCCCATCTCCCCCACCTCCATCAGCGCCGGCCGCTGCTCGTCCCTGTACAAAATTAAAGAAAAAGAAAAATTCATAGCATTTGATGAATCCGTATCTTTATCCACAAAGGATCCTACGTCCCAGAGGGTGTAGTTTTTATGTAGATCCACAACCAAAGAGCCAAACATCAATATTACTTCCCAACTCTGCCCTAAATGTGGAACAGAAGTTCAGACACACATAATCCTGCCTTCCTGATCTTTAAACATGTTCATGCAACAAATGCATATTGGATCCTTCTAGTGTGATTAATTAGTCTACACCGTGTTTGTCGGGTTTGGAATGCCACGGTAATGATAGTGCAATCGATTGTACAGTAAATAAGAGTAAATCACTCATTTAATAATGTACAGAAAGTAGTGCACTCACTCACGCGCTACATGGGATTTATTGACGAGAGGAGTGATTTAATTAAGCCTCCGTATAGCAGCTCATGTGGTTTGGAGTAATGGATCTGATTTCAAAATCGGAAACTCTGAAGAAAATGCCTTAAAGGGCACCTATTATGGAATTTTGAAAATTACCTTTCATGTAGTGTGTAACATAGATCTAAGTGAACGAAAACATCCTGCAAAGTTTTAAATATGAAAGTTCACCGTATACAAAGTTATTGTCTCTCAAAAGTAAGAGTCGACTCTGAGTCGCTGATATGAATCGATCGACGGACGATGCTTTTTCTCTATCCATGACGTCAACTTGACAAGATATTTGAATGAGATACGCCCACTCATTGCGGGCGCAGACACCAGGGTAAACTTGAAAACATCATGTCGACGACAAGACGCTGTGTACTGAAGTGCGAATCAAGATTGACCTTTTTTCACTGCCCAGGGAGGAGCATTTGAAGACTAAGTGGCTACAGTTCATATATACAACTATACCACACAAGTATAGGCCGAACCTTGTGCTGTGTTCGCGTCATTTTAATGACGATTGCTTTACAAACATAAAGGCTTTCAAGTGTGGATTCACGAGCCGGTTGATACTGAAGGAAGGTTCAGTACCAATTTTAGTTGGATCAGCTTCCTCCTTCGAATCACAACCTGTAAGTATTATTAATAATTGTTGCTTTTATGTGTTTTGTAGCATGCTCAATAAGTATTTGTGTGTGTTGTGTAAGGTAAGCTCAGCGCAGCTTCTAGGTCTCCAATGTCATTTTTTTTTAAATGTGTGAAATGTATGTCGTTGTTATTGGAGTTGTCATAAAGAATAGAGCAATACCTTGTAGTGCTGCAGTGCTTTATCAATATGTTTATGCGTTGGGCTAACGCAAACAATAACTGATTGGGTCATCTGACCAATCACCGCAGATAAGCGTCACGCAAAGGAGGGGTTTGGAAAAAGGAGTCGTTGAACGAATCATTTGGGAGTCGTGAGCGAATCCGGTAAAAATAAATGCATATTATAAGACAACAAAAGTGTTGTTTTTTTGTCATTGCATGCGTGTAAAACTGTTGTTGGGGACTCCTAAAACAATGATAGGAACATTTTAAATGCCATAATAGGTGCCCTTTAAACTAAAAGCTATATTTCTTCAACTTGGACTTTTTAGATAATAAACAAGAAGTTAATATTAAAGGGTTAGTTCACCCAAAAATGAAAATGAAGTCATTAATTACTCACCCCCATGCTGTACCAACCCCGTAAGACCTATTTTTGTTTTATTTCCGCACAAAAAGTATTCTCGTCGCTTGATAAACTTATAGTTGAGCCACTGTTGTGACATGGAATATTTAAACATTTTCTTCATTGACTTTCTGGGCCGTCAGGATTCATTCTCTTAGGGAGCCTATGGAGGAGTGATCCAGCTGTCACATTTAATCAAAAATATCTTCATCTTCATACGAACGAAGGTCTTACGGGGTTGGTACAACATGGGGGTGAGTAATTAATGACTTAATTTTCATTTTTGGGTGAACTAACCCTTTAAGTGACTTACATTTTAGACACAATATTGCCTGTTTTCGCTCCATTTCGCCAATGTAAATAGTTTTAAAAACTGTTTTATATTATATTATGAATATAATTTCATTATTTGAAATTATGTATCTGTATTGTTATTCTTTATTAGTATTCGTAATCATTGTATTATCTTATGAAGTTTAAAATGCGTGAGTTAGACTATAGACACACGTGTTTAAGGATCATATTTTAGACACAGGGAGGGGAGCTGGTAGAGTTATATTTTGCTTAGAGGTATGTGTGCAATGCCACGTTCACTGAGCAGAGATGTTCCAATGTAGCCTGGATGCCAGCCCGAACCCCTCCCACAGCATTTTTTGGGTTGTGAAGTTCGGTCTGGACTCGATCCATTGAGGAGTAATTATGATCGGTTCAGAATTAGTCGGGCCAATCAAATTGCCAGGGCGGGCTTTATACGATGATGGTCAGATGTTCTGCGGTTACATAATCATCACGTTATCAAAGAGCGCTTGACTTGAACTGGTTTTCCTCAAAGATGACTGCAGCTGGAGAATAGAGATGTATAGATTCCGCTATCGCGTCTGTTGTAAAAGAAATCGACAGCGCATTCATTTTAAAAGACGAACAGAGAACTCCAATCAAGGCATTTGTCGATCGGAAAGATGTGTTTGCCGTCCTTCCTACGGGATTCGGCAAAAGTTTATTTTATCAGCTGGCTCCGATGGTCGCTAAGAAGATGGGACGCTATGAAAACCCTGTGGTCGTTATGGTTTCTCCTTTGGTCGCACTCATGGAGGACCAAGTAAAAGAAGCAACACTCATTATTTTTCCACTTCTTCCAGCGTGCGTGTATTTGAGTTCTGTTGACAAATTGCGCAGCTCATAAAAAACACTTTCTGCGTTGCTCTGATTGGTTGTAGGTCTATCCAATTGAGTGCAGAGGTTTTTTCTTTCCTGGTTTGGTTAAGACACGCCTCATAAGCAAAGCCCTATGGAGCAGTATCAGACTCACATTCTGACTAGAATATGAGTATGACGAAGTCAGTCTAGTTCCAATGATGATGATACATTAAATGTGTACATGTTCTTTACAAGACAAGGGATGTTTCAACTGATGCAAATGTCCCACTAATGTATACACAGAGGGATTGCACCATGTGTAAGCATGAGGTATACATTCCATTTTTGAAAATAATCAACATGTTTCTCTACCTCAGCGATTCCCAAACTGTGGTCCGTGGAAAGGCAAAATAAAATATCTAAAAAAAAATGTTTACCTTCATTTTACCAGGAAATTCCCATAAAAAAAAGTAAAAAGAATATGTAGGCCTATATTGATATAAAACTAAATGTTTATAAATGGAATGAATAAGGCCTGTTATTATTTTAATTTCCAGTTAGTTTCTTGATCTCGCGTTTCTGAAATATTTTGCGGATGTGCTGGAAGTGGGCAAACTCAAGCCTACTTTTTGAGGACTTGTAAAACTCTGAAGATTAATAATCCCCTAAAATCGCCAAAGGTTTTGAAATGTTGACTATGTCCAAGTGTTCTTATTACCGTATAGATTTCATACTCCATTGCTATGGAAATATAGCCTGGTTAAAACCAGACCATTCTCAGTTGTAACTAAATCTAGTTGTAACTAAATCTAGTTGTAACTAATGTAACTAAATCTAGTTGTAACTAAATCTAGTAAATTTACAACTAAATCAGTTGTAAATCTAAATTTGCCGGAAGTTGTCTGGGTTTTCCCAGGCTAATGGAAATAAGCCTGTTGTTCAAATTAACCTGATTAACCTGAAATAAATATGTGGCAGCGCTGTGTGCAGTAAACTTTCTTTTAAAGAGCCTGTTGTACTGATGCGATGACCAGTTATAGTTTTAGTGCTAGTAAGTCTATCTAGAGGTGCGGATTAATTCAGGTAGGACTGTGTAGGCATATTTTATTATGTGTATTATGAGGTGGTCCGCAAAAATTCTTGATTACAAATAGTGGTCCACACACACAAAAAGTTTGAAAACCCCTGCTCTACCTTACAAGGAAGCTGAAAGTCGCTCAGTAGTGTATTTAAGCTCAGTCCTTACTGTACTACAGCATGAGAAACACGGAAACACAGAGATCTGGCATGAATACAACATCTTCTCAAGTTCCTCTCCTGACATATAAGAATAAAGATTTTTCTTGGCAAGATAACTGGTGTCCGGTCCCGTGAATCAAATAATAACGGGGAAAAGGCTTAATTCCAAGTCTACAATCGTTATCGATATAATCCCAGATAATATTGAGATACATTTTTTTGTCAATATCACATGAGATAAAATATGAATTCAACTGGTTAGATATCATTTTTGATAAACCAGTCAAACAGAATTCAGAAAAATAGAATTTGATTCATATCGCCTAGAGCTTAATGGCCTTGGCATGAAAAGCATGCAAAATAATTTTGTCAAGAAATAAGATGTGGTGGTTTGCTGTTCACGAAGCTGGTTTACCTGATGAGCCAGATGGTCTCCTAGCCTGAGAAGGTCCCTGTAAAACCACCAAACCAGACCAGCCTGACCAGCTAAAACCTGCTGATAACCTTGGGCTGAATACAGTAGAATAGTTACAGTTCACTTGATTCGGTTTGTGCTGCATCTTCAATTCAATTTGACAGAAAAGATCAAACAAATGCGGAAATATTTGCAGACAAGCCTTTAGCACCAGCACAGTGACTCCATAAGTGTGTCCTTTGGCTCTTTGACACTAGTGACAATGTCATCGCATGCCACGTTTTCAGTTCTTCCGCATGAGATGATAGACGCTTTAACTCGAGGGCAAATCCAAAGCGCTACAGATGTTCTACTCTTGAAACACCAGCTCAGCTGAAGGAAGAGGTCAAAACCTACTAGTACAGCCACGTCCAGCACTATTCATCACAGATCAGAGCGGTCTGTCACATGGCGAGACTCTACAGAGATATCAGAGCAGCGACGTGCCGAAGGCTCCAGCCTTCCACACACCGGGACACGAGCCCAAACCAGCAATCTGTGGGAAATGAAGCCTGATTCCTTTATACAGTTTGACTGATTAGAATCATTCATACATACACCACCGCGTCACAAAGACCTCGAGCAAAGTTCTAACCAGCCCCTGAAAAGCGCAAGACGAAGACAAAAACCAAGCGCTGCGGAAGGCAAGAGTGATTAAGAACAATGGAACAAAGAACAAAACAAAAAGAGACTAAGTGGAGTCATCAAGAAACGATGCATATGTCAATGCCAGATGGCTGCATGTGCAGTGGGCGACGGTCTTGACACAGATTCTTTTCGGAGTAAACAGCTGGGCTATTTCTGCGTCAGGAGTCATGGTAGTCTTTGCGTTGTATTTACACAGCCACAGAAGGCCCCTAAGGATTGTGGGTTTTGTAGCGAACCCCAGCTGTTGCTCTCTAGCGTCTCTTTACGGCGTATGTGTCTGTGTACACATCGTAGAGTGCTGCCAAGTGTGTTCTCTTTATCGTAAGTTAGCACAGACTGAGATAAGTCATATTTCAGAGCAGGCTTATCGTGGCGCGCACAGCACATCCTTTGGCTTCGTATTGCCCAGAAACTGCAAACAGAAGCATTAGGATGTGTGCGGTGTAGGGGAGCGCGGGGCACAACCTAACGCGGGGTTAAACGTAACACGGACCTTTTACATAGTTAGTCGGGATCAAGCCGGTTGTGTTTCCGCTCTTTTTCTCTCGCTGACAGAAGACGGTCTCCCGCGAATTTGTGGAAAGTTTTGATAAGATTTCATGAAGATACTGGACAAAGAGTGTTTTGACACCATGCAAGTACATTTTTTCATCATAGGTTTTTTTCGGTTTCTGAGTTGGGTGTGTACGTCACCAAATCTAACTTTATATTGCCTTAATTACTGTCTTGTTGGCTAAAACATAGCACCGTTTTGAAACATGTCAGCAAATCCTAGCAACTGTTAGCTAGGCTTAAAATATGTTTTACACAGCGGGGTTAGATGTAGCACAGTGTTACAAACAAGCCGCCAAGTGATGATAATCAAATGAAAACAGGGAGCCACACAACTTTTCAGGTTTGAGTATTTATTTATATATTTAACTTTGTTGGACTTTCACAAACAATGTTGGAATTTATTTATTTTTTTATTTAGTTTACTATGCATTGATCAGTTGTTTCTTTTTTAAAAATATAGCCTGGTTTTAATGCAATAAACCCTTTAAATTTTTATTTTAAGCGTTTTTATTATTACTGTTATTATTATCAATAATAATAATTTTACATGCAGCTGCCACACATAAATATAATTCAATTGCAATTACAATATTTGATGATTTTATTTATTTATTTATTTATTGCTTGCAAAACTATGCAGCCCTTTTCTATGTCTCTATCCATGATATTGATCCATAATAGAAGGATGATTGGATGAGGGCTGGATGTATGGATATCTATCTATACAGATGCACAAACAATATCAAACTATACAGATAAAATAGTATGAATTATGTGTGTTACACACAAGTGTTACAACTAACCCCTCTGTCTGTTACAATTAACCCCGCATATGGGGTAGGTTGTAACATTTGCACTTCTGTCACTTTCAGTGCAACTGTACGGAAATGGAAGCTCCTAGAAAAAAACTTTAAGTGTTCATATGTAGCAGAGATGTGTATGTTGCTTGTGTAAAAAAAAAAAGATGAATCTAACTTAATTATTTTTTTAATAATTGAGCCAAAACCAAAATGTGTTAGGTTGTGCCCCGCTCTCCCCTAGTTGTTCATACGGAAATGTGCTTAAACGGGCAGCATTTCACACTATTGTAACCACCCTTTTGTTTTCGCTACTGGACATTTAAAGTATTAGTTCACTTAAAAATGTAAATTCTGTCATCATTTACTCACCCTCCAGTTGTTTTAAACCTGTATGAATTTCTTTTTTCTGTTGAACACAAAGGAAGTTATTTTGAAGAATGTCAGCAATCAAACAGTTGAGGTCTCCTATTGACTTCCATAGTATTTTATTTTTCCTACTATGGAAGTCAATGGGCCCCATCAACTGTCTGGTTACCAACATTCTTCAAAATAACTTCCTTTGTGTTCAACAGAAGAAAGAAATTCATACAGGTTTGAAACAACTTGAGGGCGAGTGAATGAGTGAGAGTGAGACATTTTTATTTTTAAGTGAACTATTCCTTTTAGACTTTAATATGTACTGTACATCTACTGACCTCTTCAATTAGGTTTAACGTTTACCATATTTAATTTAAATCCTACAACGAAGTTGAAGCAACGCTGAGTTTGTGTTTTTTTATAATTTGTAATATAGTGATTTAAACTGTCCCGTTGCATAAAAATTGTGGCCAAACTGTTATATTTTGGTTTAAAAAATTTTGGTTTAATTTTTGGTTTTTACACTACCGTTCAAAAGATTTTTTTTGTTTTGTTTCTGAAATAAATCTCTAATGCTCAGCAAGGCTGCATTTATTAATCAACAATACAAAAAAAAAATTGATTTGATTACAATTTAAAACAACTGTTTTCTACTTGAATACATAAATGTATTCCTGTGATCAAATCAGAATTTTCAGCATCGTCTTCAGTGTCACATAATCCATCAGAAATCATTCTAATATGCCGATTTGCTGCTCAAGAAATATTATTATTATTATCTATAATTATCATCAATGTTGAAAACGGTTGTGATGCTTGATATTTTTGTGGAAACCGATACATTTTTGTTCAGGATTCTTTGGATGAATAGAAAGTGGAAAGTGGAATGGAAAAAAGAAGGTGCCTTTCTATTCCATTAATCAAAGAAATAATCAACAGAATAATCAATTATCAAGATAATAGTTAGCGGCACGGTTATAAACAATGCTTAATTAAAGCACCTTCCTTCAACAACAGCCTCACGGTGTTCAATAAGTGCTCTGGGGAGGGAACTTTGCAAGACAGCAGCACTGATGTGGCATTTCATTTACGCAGAACCAAAGCTTAAACCCCAAAACTAACAGAAAACATTAACATTCTTCCTTTGAAGCGCTGCCGTCTCCTTCAGGAAATGCAAATCCAGCTGAGGTGTTCTGTTAACATCTGTTTAGCGCTAACGGTGAGTTGTAAAATTTAGTTAAGCGAAGGCGGCGTAGGATGTCGGTTGGGCGTGCTAGACTTCAGGAATGCATTAACCCCACTTTCAGCATTGCAGAGTGTGCCCGCTCCTTGCATGCCAGCAGGCTGAATCTGACAGGTTTGACAGGCAGGGGAGGCTCACGGTGGCTGGGACTCGGTAGTGAGAGGGCAGAGAGACAGTCGAGGGAGTGGCGACGCATCCTGCTAAGAACACTAATTACCAAAACTGCTTCTGTTCACGCTTTCCTATTTCAGGTGCCCTGTCACGCTGCTTTTCAGGAGTGCAAAGGAAAGCTTTATGACGCAGATGTAGACGGCACTGTAAACATGAGAACAACCGCAAATCGTAAAGAAACAAACATGAACTCTTTCCGTCTGTACCTGTCACTTATCTCCTGCACCGCTGTTGAATATGTTTTTCGGAGGCATAACCACAGGCTCTCTCTCACACTGAATGCACGCACGATTGTCTTCGTCTCCCTCTCCGCAAGAGAAGCGGGCCCGGTGGAAAGCTCCGCAGTCCAAATCATTCAGAAATGCCTGAAGGCAGCGTTTGAGGCACTGGACAAACATGAATATTAATTATCACACTAGGGGCCATAAGTGATGTGCTGGAAAACACTGTAGCTTGCTCATATATGTGTGTGTGTAGAGAGAGAGAGAGAGAGAGAGAGAGAGAGAGAGAGAGAGAGAGAGAGAGAGAGAGAGAGAGAGAGAGAGAGATAGAGAGAGAGATAGAGATAGAGATAGAGATAGAGATAACGAGCGAGCGAGCGAGCGAGCTCTGGTCAAAACCTATAACGTGGTTAATGATATGCAAATGAAAGTTCAAACATCAAACTTACAAATATCAGGCCTGAAGAACATGTTATAATAGTGTCAAGATATTTACTTCAAACAGAAGCTGTTTGTGGTCTTAAAATTAACAAGAAATCCCCCTCCTTCCTTCCTTCCTTCCTTCCTTCCTTCCTTCCTTCAAATTTAGTACAAATTCAGAAACTAAAGTGGGCATTTAAGGCATTCTCAATTCAATTCCGAATGGTGCTCAACCCTGGTCTGCAAGTTCTAGTGTAAAAGTGTGACAATGTTGTATGCTTAATTTGTTCCACTCATAATTACTATATTCAGGAGAATCAATAGACATTTTTCCATCCATCTATTTAATGCACAATTTGGAATATCGCATTAAAAATTATGGATGGAAGTTAAAAATGATTAAAAATGATAAATTAATAAAAAATTAATAATTAAAAATGCTGGATGGAAGATGTGCAAAAATGCAAAAAAAAAAAATGTGCATATAGCCTATAACGAATATGCTCAATTGAGTCACATATATATATATTTTTTTTTTATCAGCTAAGTAGCATGCACATACACTACGATGGAAACACATTTACCGAATGTATTCCTCGATGCGCATCAAAAAAGTCATGTGACTGCACATAACTGGACTAACTAGTGCACCAATCTCGTTGCGCAGCTTCTGAAATGCAGTTTTGGTCATTCTGAAATGCCTGAGCAAAGTCTGTCACCGAAGTGGTTTGGTATAATTACCTTCCAGAACTGTATTACACGACTGCGTTCCCAAACAGCAGCATCTGCAAGATAACATGACCATATTTATTGCGTTTCGTCTGCGCGAGTACACAAAATTTTCCGCTTCTTCTACTTATTGATGTTTAGCGCCAGTTTATCAGGAAGGGACGGTTTTGTTCTCTTTGACTTTGGCGAATCTTTAGATACTTGACACTGACTTTGGAAACAGTGCCTGATTCGCAAATGCTTTATGCGATATTCCATTTCTGCACATAAATTAAATTCGCAACTTTGGATGGAAACATAGCTGAAGAAATTCTTGCTAAAACAAATGTATTTTTGTGTCTCTCATGTAATGCCGACAGCATCCCCACTTCAAGTCGTAAACAGTCCATCCGTCTTACTCGCACTACAGGAAGTAGATCAGCGTCTGTGGAGGTGAATGAGTCCAGCGCTGTAGGACATTAGTGCCAGATAAACCATCGCTCTTCTTGTCTGTGATATTCATCTCATGCAGATATCCTCTAAAGTAAATGGCAAATCAACTTTAGCTATGTGATACAGACTGAAGTGAAGCAACTGTTTGTGTAAATAGTGTAATTAGATCAGCGTTTCTTCCAGCAGTTCTACATTACACCTCTCGTAACTCCTCAGGGTCTGTTACTCACACAAATGTCAAAGTCAGTCCAGCGCACTGTGAGCCAACATGTCAAGCTTTTCACTCCTCTGTCACTGACCTGATGCAAGCAGTGATTCACACAAACTGTAGTATAAATGTGCAAGAATAAACCTCAATCCATGAGATTAGTCTATGTGTGTTTTATAATTCATTTATTTTCTGAGGAATGTTCCAACTGTCTTTGGAAAGTCAATGGGGTACAAAAGTCATTCATCGTAAGACATTTTCAAAAGATCTTTTTTTCTGTGTTCTACAGAAAGTCATGATGTTTGGAACAGGGTCAAATTTCATTTGTGGGTGAACTACCCCTTTAAAGTTGTCATATTTCTTCAAAAGAATACAGCAGATAACTCATTTTGGACTACTTTATGATACTTTTAATGGTGTGTCTGTCCCCATTCACTTTCATTCTAATGAAAAGAGCACCTGGGACAAAATTCTCTTCTCTTTAGCACACTTCCCTCTGTATATTCCCATTAATACGGTATACAGAGATATAGTTCAACATCTTAATATGACTTGCAAATCTCTGGATAAGAAACATATCGTGTAATACCACGGAGCCAAAAAAAAGTAAACGTAAAACAGTGTTCACAAATTATTAAACAGTTACGTGGGGGGGAAAAAAAAGGTAGGGTGAGCCTTGAGTTTTATCCATCAGGAATTGATTTGATAGTGAAAAGTGGTCAGTGAATGACTTTTAATTCTATGGTTGAAGAAGGTTTGATGATGTCAGTCGAAAAAGAAGCAGTAGAGTAAGACATTACATTTTTGATGAAAGGTTCTGAAGACAATTTCTGGAATCCCAAGCATTAAAAAGTCAATAGGGTCAATTTTGATGTTTTTATGTTGTCTTGAAACACGATTAAACTAACCCTTTGACAACAAAGTCTGTTTTAAGGCATGTTTCACAGTCAATGCGCATGCAGTACGTGAATGAAGCAGCTTCTCACTGACAGCATTTCTGCTGTGTAACATAACTGGAGCGAAAACAGTGATTTCTGGGCTAAGACATTGAGCATTTAATTTACATTTTATATCGTCCACTCTAGACATTCTACTTAGTCTGAGTAACTTTGCAACTACATGTCAACTAACTCTCATTAGAGTATTAGTAGACTCTCAGGTTAGGGTTAGTAGAATAAGTTGACGTCTACTTGCAAAGTTACTTACAGTCAGTAGAATGTCTGTTGGGGAGCATCAAAATAAAGTGTTAGTAGATATTAAGCAGACAGTATATTAATACTCTAATGAGAGTTAGTTGACATGTTAATTATAGTTAGTACAATGTCTAGAGTGGACCATCGAAATAAAGTGTTACCAGCATGTATTTTACTGACAAATTATAAATTGTATTAGGAGTAAGTGGAAGAGAAATATTATTTACTTGAGCAAAAATAGTACTGAATCACTTCTTTATCTTGTATGAATGATCAGTGTGAATACTGAAACCTGATAATACGAGTACCAAAATAAATATGGCTTGAAACAGGCCTGAGGCTTCAACTGTATTAGATTTTCTCAGAAAATACTTTTACATATATAAACCGAGAATATATCTACTTATTTATTGTAGGCTGCAAATGTAATATGACATGATGAAATGATTCAACATCCAGAGAATCAGCCCAACAGCCGTCTTCTCCCTAGGCGTCCACTCCTTTCTGAATCTAAACCGTGAACTCCACATCTGATCGAGCAACTCCGCTGAGAGCGGTAGGTGGGCTGCATAAGTGTTTTGCTGTGTTCTCGTGTTTGTTGCACAAAAAGTGGGAAAAGTAAGAGGAAAATATGAGGTAGAACAAGAAAGAGACCTCGTGCTTCGGTGTGTGGTAGAAAGCTAGGCAAGGTGCTGGATGACTGAACGCTAGACTTTTCTTTTCTTTTCTTTGTCATTCTCTGTCTTTTTTTCTCTAACTTTAGATTTTCAGCTTCTCTCATGCATTAGTGTTAAGCACTGTCTTCAGGCCTATTGTGCTCTGGACCGTAAGAAAGAAGCAAAAACTGTTTACAGAAGGAAAACCGCTATCGCTGCCCAGCCAACATCCATGACCTCATTGGATTCTCATTAAAAGCAGGTGCTTTATTGAGCATTTTGACTGCTAACACCACCAGACAGAGGCCAGACAAAATCTCTAAACCTCCAAAGGTGGTTATTGGATAAACTGTTAAACTGGATTTGGTTTAAGGGCAGTGATGTTTACTAAAACTAAACACGTGCTTCTTATCTCACGAGCTTTGAACCATTACACCGTATCCTAACCAGATGTGAAACATTGCCGCGACACGAGATTAAAGGTATCTTTTCCATGTTATTCAGAGTTTTTGTCCTAACCAGTCGAAACGGCAATACTCAACAATTCACTTTTAGAAATGGTTTCTATTTCTGCGACGTCGTGGCTGGGACAACAGCACAACGTATGACAAAGATGATGTCAGGTACTGTTTATGTACTTTATGTAATGTTAAAAGTGTCTAATGTGAGTTTGAATATCATTTTGCATAACTTTTATAGCAATACCTAAAGCAACATTGGATAATTAACCTCTTTAAATAAATTAAAAGGAAGCAATCTATCAACTCAGTTTGAACAAACAAGTGTATTCTATGGCAAAGACTGTTTCAGTGACTAAGTAACTATTTTAAACTATTTTATAGTATTCAAATTGTGTAATATTCCTGAACTTGGTTATGTACTTATCCATTTTGTTGCAAGTGCCGTGCTCTTGCAGAGAGACTCACAGTCTTCAACGTTTCAAACAAAGCTTGATATAAATGACTCATTCCGGAATCTGTGATTTATCATTTTGGTCTTTAAATTTGAGTTTTTCATGAGAATTGCATTAAAATGTTTTGCAGGCACTGGCATTCCAAAAATAAAATACGTTAGTTTGCCCAAATAAGGGTTGGTTCACCCAACAATGAAAATTCTGTCATTATTTACTCACCCTCATGTTGTTCCAAACCTGTATGAGTTTCTTTCTTCAGTTGAACACAAAAGAAGACAGTTGGCGGTAGCCATTGACTTCCAGAGTATTTGTATTCCTACCAAGTAGCTATCGTCAACTATCAGTTCACCAACATTCTTCAAAATATCTTCTTTTATTTCCAACAGAAGAAATAAACTCATACAGGTTTGGAACAACATGAGGGTGAGGAAATGATGACAGCATTTTCATTTTTGGGTGAACTATCCCTTTAATTGACCTGGTTCTGATGTCAGATCAGATCAGTGATTTATCACTTTATTCAGGTCTCCTCATTTTCTCACCTAACAAACTGTGAGCGATTAGACATTACTCAGCTGTCGAAAAACCACAGAATGACCCCATTACACGAGGACAAGAGATATAGCATTCAACAAAGCAATTACAGATAGGCTTTTAAGGCACTATGTCATGCGTTTGTTTTTTTTAGCAGCGTGATTGGCTTTCATTTGATGCACGGCAGTCATTTTTCACCTCTGATGTTTCCGGTGACCTGTGTGTGGAGGTGGAACGCACCACACGGCGACTAAAGGCTATTTATTTCTCACAAATTAAAGAAGACCGGCTCACTAGCAAAAGCAATCAGCCTCCTCGCGGGAAGGAACGCAACTTGTTTAATTTGACATGTTCATGTACGAGTAAATCACGTACAAGGCAGCGTGTGTCACTCCGAACAGAAGAGTGTGATTCATGGGGGAGACTTCGTTCCTTTAACAAGATACCAGGATCAACTCTGTCAAAACTTGAAAGCGGTAAAGTGCCTCTGGAGGGAAATGTTAGTGCAGGTACATGAGGCACTTTGGTGGCATGAAAGAATTAACGCTTCTGCGGTCTGTGGCTCACAGCTTAAACACACAAGCCTGCGGTGATGACAGAACACTGACTCATCATTCACAGACCTGTTCCATTATGTGAGGACATCTGACCACTATCTTCAGGCTGTGAATACACCACTCACAGCTGGGGTCATGTGTTTGCTAACATGGCAGAGAAGGTTTGACAGCTCTTGTGCTCCACAAATGCCGCTCTGACCACACTGCCGCTCCTCACTATGAAATATTATTGTTTAGCACATTATAAACATCTTTGAGCAGATATTCATGAACATAGTATTTCACAGTAAACACTGGTCTAAACATTCTAATATTCATCATGTTACAGTGTAAACACTTTGATATCATACTGTTTTATATTAGAGAGTGTAAAAACACCCTAGTGTCATACGACATTTAGAATTATTTAGAGATTTAGCCATAAAAGGTTGCCTATCCTCCGATATAGCCATATTTCCAAAAAATTCAGCCGATTTCACACATTTTAGTCTGGCAATAGCTCATCTAGTAAAATGTGTACAGGTTTCTGTAACAATAGCAAGTTGTAACAATATAACTAATGTAAGTGAGAATAAATGATTTACTAATGATATCCTCCGTTGGATCAAGCCGCATATCGCAATCTTCTTTTTCTGAGGTAAATTACAGCACATATTCTTCCAAACTCGATGAGAGGAATCTGATGAAGCTTGTTTATCGAGGTTCGCGTAGCTCACGTGGACGATTAGCGTGTGAATAGGCTGTGCGGCGCGTGGTTGTGGCCACATTACAAATAATGAGTTCAGACGATAAAGATTGTACCTCTCAATGGAATCATGCGGATTACATAAACGGTGAATAGTAAGTCATATAAAGACCACAACCTATTTCACTCAGAATAAATAAATAAATAATAATTCACATTACAGAAATCAGTTCAAATTAATCTTCATTTTGACCCCCAGCACAAAAGTGAAACTCCACCTGTGGTTTTGACTTTAAACAAATCCAAAGTTTCTCAAAGAAAGTCAAAGATGTGAAGTAAATCGCACAGACGTCCTCAGCACATTAAGAATGATCACTGCTGCTTTTAAAATGCTGCAGTTTTCAAGGTTTGTTCCGTTTGCTTCACATTTTCCTTATTCTTCGATAAACATAAGCACATCTTTTATTCAGCTGTCTTTGCTGATTATCGATTGATGACACGTCAAATAGTGACAGATTCCTCTTCACACAACTCGCTAAATCAAATGCAATATGCCTGAAAGCTTCCAAACTAAATAATATTGACTATGTGTTCAGACACTACTTGATGGCCTCGCGCAACTCTAAGTTGCGTTAATAGTTAATACTGCAATAAAATTCCCTTCTCAGCTGAATTGAGTCAAACGCACAGTATTTATAATTCTCAAGTTCGGGAATCTCAAAACTCCCATTGTGAGATTCTAACTGCGTTATAGTGAAAATACAACAGCTAAAGGCCATGCAACTTCTGTCTTCATTGTATAAAGAGAATGCATGAGCACACACACACACACACTGATAAACTCCTACACTAGACACCCACACATACATTCTTCTCAGAAGACAAACAAACACACAATATCATAATGCAAGAGTACTTGCACACCAAACCACACACACACACACACACACACACACACACACAGGCACGCATCCGTTCAAGGAAAGCAAGAACAGCCGATTGCAAAAGGGCCTTGATACAACCTTTTGAGTTAATTCCAACTCGTGAAATTCTGTCCAATAATTTAATTCCTCTGGACGCTGCACTAAAGGAGAAATGATTTCCTTTTGTCATCAAGTGCATCTGAAAAGTCGACAATCTAGTGGGCTTCACACTTGAGGCTTGCATACGAGCTGGCTACAAACATTAGTGTGAGAAGTGTACTACAAAGTGAACAACGTGCGCCAACAAGATCACAACATATATGGTGCGCATAATGAGACGAAACGTCTGTATATTAAGGAAACTTCAGCATTAGTCCTTTAAACAGAAATCAAGGCAGAAATGTTTTAATTATTTATTAGATCTGCGAGGAAGCAAAAAAACTGCTGTTTGTCAGATTAGCAAGAGAACGCTTACACAGCTCTGGAAAAGGAGTTTAACACATCCTTTAAAGGGGCTCTCTACAGTTTGTCAAGTGAAATTTCATTTATGCTGCGTTTAAGCACACGCGCCGGCTTTAAATGTTATTGCCGTGCAGAATCGCGACTGGTTAGCCGGGCAGATTAAATTGAATTTTCATCTCAAGCCGCTAGAAGTAGCTGCGCGAAGCATCTTGCAGGTTTGTCAGCGGACTAAAGCCGGTAAAGACGTGACTCAAAGGTTTCTGCACAGAAGAGTCTGCTCTCCGCCGATGTCCTCAGGACAGAAATATAAACGTGTGGGTTATCAAACCTCAGCCCAACTGATCTTTAATAATCACAGATAGCATGTTCACACCTAAGATGTTAAAAAGGGCAATATTACCTCTTTACATAAATCTATAAATATACATACATATACAGTATATATACAGTATATATATATATATATATATATATATATATATATATATATATATATATATATATATATATATATATATACAGTCAAACCAAAAACTTATTCAGACACTTTGATCTGACCATGTTTTGCTTAAGGGTTTTTTTCTTTAATTGCTAATGCGACCTTTTTACACCAAAGACTGAACAAAATTAAGCATTGCTTGGTAATTGGTTGAGCTAAATTGGTATTATCTAATTGTGTACTTAAATTTAACAGCTGACGGCAACAGCTATTCAATCTAATTCATTTGTGAGACAGTCGAACAGAAGGATGGCCAAAACCAGTGAAATGTTCTTGTCATATTTTATTACCCCTTTCTAAACTCTAGCGGATAAACTGTGATAATGTGAGGAATGTTGAAGGTGTCTGAATAAATGTTGATTTGACTGATATGTATATATGTATATATATATATATATATATATATATATATATATATATATATATATATATATATATATATATATATATATATATATATATATATATAGTATTCATAGCTGTATATAAAAACAGCAGAAGTCTATGGAATGTTCACAATTAGATAGCTAAGTGTGTGCGTGTGTGTGTGTGTGAGAGAGAGAGAGAGAGAGAGAGAGAGAGAGAGGGGGGGAGGCGGGGTGGGGGTGTAGAATAGAGTTGTAGAATAGAATAGAAAGATGAACCTGAGGCGTATGTGCTGCTTTTAGTTTAAGATCAGTTACACAAACTACTGTTCAGTCTGGATAATTTCCTGAACTATGGCCTCTGCACTGCATTAGAGAGCGGATAATCCAATCTTACAGTCATTACAAGAATACCTGCACCAAAAACAAACAAAAAACATAATTTATGAATATAAAGCATCTGTACACTGGATTTGAAAACCTGCAAATGACATTTAAAGCAGTGGCTGCTGAATAAAATTTCCCGGAGACATGGCTCTCGGCCTTCCAGCAGGATTGACGTGTGTGTGTGTGTGTGTGTGTGTGTCCACATAGCAACGCAACACATCGAGAGAACGTCTGAGTTCAGACACTCTCTCACCGCAAGGCTTTTACGTCTTGTACATGTGAGATGTGAGATAGCGGACATTCATCTGAGACCTGCTGAACACTGAAGTTTCTTATTACTGGTGTAAAAGTGAGGTTTATTCTAGTTATCATTCATAATCCTGATTCACATTGTTCACATAGTCTTCCATTTTCTCCTCCTCTCTTTCTTTCGCAGACACGCTGCAAAAAATGATCAGTATTCTTGTCTTGCTGTTTAGTAAAAATGTCTAAAAACCCTTAAAACGCATTGGACATAAAATATACATTTACTTGAGCAGCAAATTCAAATTGTGTGAGCGAACTGTATTATTTTCTGTAATGCACTGCTAATATTATATATTATGCTTACTGCAATCATTTCATCAAAAAATGCAGTAAAAACAGTGATATTGTGAAATATTATTACAATGTAAAATATCTATTTTCAATTTGAATATATTTTAAAATGTAATATATTCCTGTGATTAAAGCTGAATTTTCAGCATCATTACTCCAGTCTTCAGTGTCACATGATCCTGCAGATATCATTCTAATATGATGATTTGCTGCTCAAGAAAAATGTATTATTATCAATGTTTGTGAGATTGTGTAATATTTCATTTTATTTGAAATGAAAATCTTTTGTAACATTATAAAAGTTCGTACCGTCACTTTTGATCAATTTTAATGTATCCTTAATGAATAAAAGCAATACTTTTGTTTCATAAATAAATAAATCTTACTGAGCCCAAACTTTTGAATCATATTGTACGTAACCAGAAAACAATACAGTCAGATAGAAATTAAATTTCAAATATGAAACCATACAGAACCATGGCACACATCAATGTACCATAATATTACCATAATGCACCATGATGCGACCAGAAAACGCTTTGAAATTATACTGTATATATGGTATATACAGTATCAAAGTACCATGGGATTAATATGTGATACATTTCTATACTCAGGATCTGCCTTATTTCTTTAATTTTAAGCATAATAGTTAATTTTTATAGTACCTTACACCAGGGGCGTAGCCAGAATTTTATTTTTGGGGGGTCCCGTCTTTAAATGAGGGGGCAATATATATATATATATATAGCCAGAATTTTATATAGGCTATACATGCCTATTCTGGTGATGCGGTGGGTGGCGACTCTGACATGTAAGGGTGGCGCTGCCAATAAAGCACCTAAAAGCTGTCACAAAGAACCGGCAAAAGTAATGATTATGAATATGTAAAATATAGCAATGAGGTATTTTAATTGTTTATTAATAAACAAGTGTTTTCTTTGTCGGCTAAGATGAAGTTGACGATGCTGACTCGCGATCTTCAGTAGGTGAACGCGCCAGAGAGAATTAGAGAAATGCACATTTCATAAGGATTACATAAGCAGAGAGCAGTCTGTAGTCTGTTTTCTTTCGTTTTGAATTGTTCTGTTTAAAAGTAGACATGTGAGGCAAGTAGACTATCTTATATGCTGAGTTTCTGTTCAGTTATGAGACGCGCTCCAGTTCACGCGCTGGCGCCTCCGTTTCTTATATATCGTCTGCTATATTTAATCCAGGCAATTGGTTGATGAAACAAACATTGATTAAAATTAAGATACAATTAATACAAAACGAAATTCAGGTTAAAGAAAGGTTTTGTGCTTTCTGTTTGATGTGTCTGTGAAAGTTTTAAAGCATCTTTTGGTGCCGCTTTCAGAGCTTTTGTTTGTTTTCCACTAAAACACGTCCATAACATTGTTTTTTCCTCATAAATGCGAACACGAAAAATAAATAAAATAAAATAAATATTTTATGTACTGTGGAGACTGAGAGGAAACCCTTCTTCATCCAGTGGGTATTATTTACTTTGGTTTGCGCAGTGTAGCAGCCAACTAATTCACAATCACTAAAAAAATATTTTGCCTCCTAATTTTTTTTTTTCAGCAATCAGAAATCTGAGGGGGCCGGACATGTAAATGAGGGGGCCTAGGCCCACCCAGGCCCCCTCGTGGCTACGCCACTGCCTGACACTGTTTATTAGACTGCACAGTGATGGTATTCTCTCTCTTTTTCTCTTATTTATTCCTGCTCTTCTCAGCTGTGAGTCGTGGGCTCAGTTTGATTACTTCTCACCTCTTGCTCTCCCTCTGTCTCCACCTGTCATCCCTCCATCTGTCCCCATTCCTCTGTTCTCACCGCACCCCTCCACACCTCCAGTTAATGGGCTCTTCCAGGTGCAGCTCACCCCCGCGACGCCCGTGGACCGACCCATCTCCACCATCATTTTTACTCTGTTCCTCAAGTGTCATGATGGATTATCCTTATAAAGTGATACCTGGACATTTTTAGCTGTACATCTATCTTTCTAAAGCCACATCCCAAGCACATGTGCCTCTTTGTCATCAAAGTGTCTCACATGTCCCATTATTTTCTGGCATGAAATATCATCTCCTCACAATCAGCCAGTCTCCACTGCAACAGAATACACATTAAGCAGGACACACGACTAATAAGACATTACGGCAGTGAGAGATGTGAGACCGGGAACATATGATGAGAAAATCCACTGTCTACACGCCAAAGCCTCCTAAAGCTGAACATACACACTCACACACACACACACACACACACACACAGGAGCTGGACATGCTCCAAACACACAAGAGGATGCAATTACCAGGGTGGCAAGAGCTGTGAGCCGTGGTAGAAAAGTGAACTGCAAACCATATGGTGGAGCGCACACACACACACACACACACACTTCCAAACAGACATGGATATAAATACAGCGGAACAAGTATTTGGAAACTTTAGCTGCACTTCAAAATGTCACTCCATTAAATAACACCATATCAAACCACAGAACAGCTTGACACATTTAGTTAAATTTTTTTTTTTTTTTAAATGTAAAAAAAAAAAATATGTGCAACTGAATGATTTCTGAAGGATCACGTGACACTGACTGAAGACTGGAGTATTGGTGCTAAACATTCAGCTTTGCATCACAGGAATAAATTACAATTTAAAATAAACTGTAGCAGATTCTTTCACTCATCCATATACTGTATATGAGTGGATATTCAAAATAAGCCATTTACATTATTATATATCAATATATAATATTATATATATATATATATATATATATATATATATATATATATATATATATATATATATATATATATATATATATATATATATATATATATATATATATTAATTTAAAGCCAAGGCATTTACCAACTGATGTCAAGAAACCAAAGCATTGGTTTAATTTGATTATTGCAATCAGGTAAACTTGTTTATATGACCCCTACCTAATCAGAAACAATCATATACCTAGATACTAATCATAATTATTATCATTATTTTTTTGTACATGACATATCATTTCCGTTTTTAAGGGTGAAAATGTAAGATCTATACGTTACGTATATGTTCGTCTCGCTCTATGAGTGGATTAAGCTCCATCACACACCTGTGAAGCCGAGATCAGCTTCCTGGGGTTCCGGTGAGCCTCTTTAGAAGACACACACTCTCTCAGTGACTTCAACACAGAGTGCTAATGCTAAGAGAACTGCTTTATGTTGCCGCCATGAGGAAGAAACCACCGCAGAAGAAGAAGAAAGAGAGAAAACGAGGAGTTGGGTGAGTCAGACAGCTCACGCCTGCTCACGTAGGTTTTTTTTGTTTGTTTGGGCAGTTGCACAACTAGCTTGGCCTCTGCTCAATCCCTTTGTCATCATTTTGCCATCTTTTTATCGGGGTTGATAATATTTCAGAAATACGGTAAAGTGCCAGTGGTGGAACAGAGATGTTGCGTTCACAAACAACTGAATGATCCGGTTAAAATCACCCTGGAAGTGTGAAAAAGACATTTTAACAGGAAGGAAAGAGGTTTTCTCTGAGGCAGGTGTGTAGCATGTTGTGATGTTCTCACCTTCGTGCATCTACAGCACAGACTACAAGAACTGTTTGTCTCCTCCAGCAATGGTTTTCATCAAAACTGAATTTATTGCACTCGGTTTGACAATAAAAACCCTATTGCTGACGTTCAACACCTTGAACACACCGTCTAACCCTTAAAATATGAGCTCCAATTACACCTAAAAGTTTATAAGAAGTTTACCACAAAATAATCATGATCCATTGTTTTATCCATTAAGCTTAAACACGAGCCTGACAATGCTGTTTTCTGATTAATTAATTCAATAAATGAAATGTAACAACAACGACGCAGGCGCCACTGATCTGATCTGATTCATCCCAGTTTTGGGAAAAATGTTGTGTTTTTGCATTGTGCAATTATATTATTGTAATAAAATACAATACAATTGCTATTTTTATATAATAGAATTGACATTTAATTAATTAGTATTCATTTGGAACTAGAAATTATACTTTTAATTGAAAAAAAAAAAAAAAACTTTGGGATTTTGTTCTAAATTAAAAGGTAAAATATAGGGATTCTTGTGTTTATGTAGCCTAAAATGCATGATTTTGTTTTGATTTTGATGATAAATATGACCACGACAGTTTTCTTGCGATTCAAAAAAAAAAAAAAAAAAAAAAAACCTTTCCAATAATCTGTTCAAGCTGTACTGTCTACATATTTCCACACAATGCATATTCATACTGTATTTTATTATTTCTGTCTTGAATAAATTGAACAACAATTATAATAATGAGTCTTTTCACACTATATCTGCGTGTTTATTGTGTATGTTCGCTGTTACCATGACAGCAAATTGCAATTCCAATGCATTATCAAATCCAAACTTGGTGAATAAACTCAATTGTGAAAAAAAAAAAAAAAAAAAAAATAAAGCTTTTGGGGAAGGAAAAGAATACACTAATCTGAATGTGTTATCTGTGAGGAAGAGCAGAAGCGCTGTAGAGAATTTGCCTGGAAGAGCATCCAAAGATAGCAGTAGAGAGATGTGAAATCCCTCCCTCCACTGTCTCTGTCGGCATCCCTCTTTCTCTCCGCTCGATGGAGTGTGCATTTTCCACCCCTATTCCTCTGGATCTCATTTTTGAAATTCTCTATCTGCGACAGCATTTGCACACTTCAAAGCAGTTCGGTGCAAGAGCAACAACCTTAACACGATTCCAGAGACACGTTTCCCAGTCACAGTAAAACAAGCTCTGCCGTTTCCCTGTGATTACTTTTCTAATACTTTTAGTGATTCATTTCCTGTGGCGATTTTCTGATAGCGCGTTTCTTCAACTTCTTTAATGTTCCGAGGCTGAATCCACTTAAAACTGTGAAATGTAAATAATACACAAGTATCCCTTGAGAAAAGTATCTTTTAATTGTTTGCACATTTTCAATCAAGATTCTTGGTTACATTTTATTTCTATGGCCCTCTTTAGACATTCTACTAACTATAAGTAACTTTGCAACTACATGTCAACTAACTCTACTCACCCGAACCCCAACCTAACAGTCTACTAATACTCAATGAGAGTTAGTTGACTTGTAGTTGCAAGGTTAGAATGTCTAAAGTGGACCATCAAAATAAAGTGTTACTAAGTTTTTGTCTAATTGTGAAAATCTGATTTAACTGTATTTAAGATACATAAAATGCCAGCTAGAAAATAAGCCAAAGCAAGACAGAATTATCATGTTGTCAAATGTTCTTGACTTTTAGAAGATCCATGAGAAAAAAATGGCAGAATTATCATGTACTAGAGAGAATGTGTGATGTTTTTAAAGGGTTTATTTTACTTAGTTGAAGAAACACCTGATAATCTGTGTTGTTGTGGCTCTTTTCTGAGTGTGAAGTCTAAAACAATGCCCTATATTTAAAAGTGCAAACTTGCGCATTACCTTAAACACGTCTAAATCTGTATAAAATGAAGATCCTGTTAATGTGCGGATTTAATTATCTTCAACCTTGACCTTGTTACATTGAGAAATCATTACACCTACTAATGCATCAAAATTAATTTCCTAATTTAAATCATGGACTATTTGTCTTTCTAATTTCAAAGGGACTGGAGCTAATATACTTCAAATGAGACACAACACAATTTTCTCCTCTTCTATTTTTTAGCGCTGATTGAAGAGAACAGGGATCCACAGACAGTTTTAATCAGCTTAATTTCATACTCACCGATTGGAGAGGTCTACCTGAGTTCTGCGTTCAGATTGTCTGTAATCAAGAGGCTTTGATGGTTGAGAGCTGTTGTTATTATAATTTCATTCCAAAATAATGGGTGAGCTCCTAATGACAGCCGTAAACTCAAATAAACGCTGATTGTATTTGAGTGGGTTCGGACACTAATGCAAAGGATGCTGGTTCAGTCTGAGGGAAGCTGGATGATCATGTCCTTAAGCACATTCAGAATCATATTATAATTTTCTTGAGCATGTTAACATGGCCAGAGTGCTCCTAATGAGAGAAAATAACTTAAAACAAAATGGCAGGGTTTAATGTCCTCACTATATATGCCTTTAAATGAATGAAATCATGGACAGCCAGATCTCTGGAATAGTCACTGACGAGTTTGTCAATAGCTATGCTTCCACCCTAAGTTGTGAATTTAACTTATGCACAAAATTGGAATATTGCATAAAACTTTTGCGAATAAATCAGCATTTTTCAAAAGAAGAAAATTGTCACTTCCTGGAAAATTGGTGCAAAATATCTGCTATAAAAATGGAAGTTGCTGCAGGAAACCACTGTGGCTCTTTTTTCCTCCACCATAAATGACATATATGACGAAACGCAATAAACGCTGTCATGTTTTCTTGCGTTCGGATGCTGGTGTTTGGGAACACAATCATGTGAGACACTTCTGGGAGATAACTATATCAAAACATTCTGATGACAGACTTTGGCTCAGGCATTTCAGAATGATCAAACCAACATTTGTGATGCGGTGCGATGCGATTGGTCCGCTGGTTACACCAGTTATCCAATCACATCCACTGTTGAGTTGAGTTTTTTGTTGCGCATCAAGGGATTTATTCAGGAAATGTGTTTCCATCATAGTTTATGCGCATGTCTACTTATCGGATAAAAATTTCTATCCACCTCAATTGACCACGTACGTTTTTATGCACATTTTTAGAATTTATGCGCATCTTGCCCTTTACATCCAGGTGGATGGAAACATAGCTAATGGCAGAGATCATATTTAACTGAATTGTATTGTTTGTGAATTAATTGAAATTCATTGAAATGTATTGCTTGTTTTGATATACTGTTGATAATTTGACTTAAAGTTGAGCAGAATAATGCACAATATTCAATAGATTTTTCATATGAAAAAAACAACAACTTTTTAATATAATATAATATAACATTTTCAAATCATCAATTGGACAAACAATTAAAACATTTCCTGATATTCCCAGGTTAGGTAATTGTGGGAGCACTGAAAAAATAATCAATTTGATAAAGCATCTGCAAGATGACTACATAATAAATCAAAGAGATATCTTTCAAATGAGTCATTTTAGATCAGTTAGAATACAATACAATAGACTGGCACTGTGAGCTTATATTGTCTAAGCACATTGTCTAATACTCTTTCATCATCCTACCGCATACATAATAAATAAATCCTTGAACAACACCAACAGTATCACTTAGATTGCCGGTAGTGTGCTCAAGTCGCACACTCAAAGCATAATGCATGTGCTAACAATTTCATTTTAATATCAAATTCAGACAGGGCGCTTGGCTGTGCTCAGTAAGTTCGACTCGGTTAGCCACAGTGAGAGCGGATTAGTGCTCTTTCCAGAAAAACCTGGGCTAACATCTGCCACTCTGCCCCCCTGCCAGCTTCTTCCTTATCACCCCTCTCAACACTGCACCATGTGCTTACCAACAGGGGGGATCAAATCGACAGGCCTCTTTCATACCGCATAGCAATGAGGCGTTGTTTTTAGACTATTTAAAACGGCTCGCCGAAATAAAGTAAACAGCAGCTGCTTTTACGCGAAGGCCTCGCTAAAACAAAGCTTTTACAACGGAGTTTATGTGCTGCTTCTTCATATAATGTGGAAGCAACAAGTAGACAATAAGAGTCGAGAGATGTGTTAGAGTATTTAGAAGATGCTCCTCTTGTCCAGTGCTAGATTTAAATTCGTGGCTCTCATCATTGCGATCAGCCAGTATAAACCAATGAGGCGTCTATTCTGTGCTGCAATAAAGAGCGCCTTAATGTATGTGGTTAAACATTAACGTTGTCATATATGTAATTGTATCAGTATATGCTATCAGTGTATGTCCTACAGTAAAATGCTTCAACACACACACACAAACGCACACACACTTTGTGACTTCTCAGCTCATCTCATTGCTCCCTGGAGACCAGAATCTATTAAAGGCCTTTATGTCCCAGAGCCCTCAAACGCTAAAGAACCTGAGAGAAAACACGGCTGCCATATTAACCAACATTACACCAGACATACTCAGGTTAACCATCTGTACAAGGCTCCGAACCACATCACACACGCGTCCGGGTCGTGCACCATATGTTCTCTATACAGTATTTATGAAATGCAGCAGTTGGTTAGAGGCTTAATACTCATGCGGATGTGCAAGTCACCCGTGGGTCAAAGGGAAGATCCCACAGCAACGTCACGGCCACTGCATGCACATTTAATGTTTCCACAGTATATATTCTAATCCTGTTGTGAGGCTTCAACTTAAGTTAATCAGTCCAGTTTCACCACAAAAGCCATGTTGGTCAACCAACTTTGAGTTTTGATGGTAGAATGCATGGCTACCAACTGACCACCAAAACAGAACAAACTAGTGAAAAGCCTGTTAAACAAAAGAGTCCACCCTAAACCAGTGGTTTTCTGGTCTTGGCTGGCTACCAAGTTGGTTTCTACTGGTGTGGCTGGTCTCGTTTGATTGTGTTAGAGGAGTTTTTAGTCTTGAGAGATATATACAAATAATATTAATAATAATAAATTACTTTTACTGCATCTCTACACATCAAGGTCTACATTTGTTCAATTCAGGAACTCTATGGGAATCAAACCCACAGACATTGCCATTGCTAGCACAATGCTACTACATATTACTACTGTTTGAGCTCCACAAGTTCAAGTCAGTTGATCAGACAGGGAGACCAGCTATCAACTCCCAACCAGGCCAATAATTCAGTTAAACAAATTGAAAGAAGGTAAAACCAGCAAGCCACCTCAGGCTGTTTTAAGCTACGTTTTAACGGCAGGTAACCATTATATGAATTTGTGCTGGTCTTAAAGTAGTCTTTGAGGCAACATACTGTATGAAGCTTTTAAGTAAATAATCAGTGCCACCATATTATTCATGCTAATGTGTTGGAGCAGGCCGTAGACTAAGGAATAAGTTAAATATCTTTGATATGCAACAGAAATTCAAGTTTTCCCTCTACTGCTTGTTTAGCAGCCCAAAGTCATCCATTCACCCAGTACACAGCCATTAAGTGTAAATCTCAAGTGTGCAGTTCATATTACTAAATGGATCTGAATGCCACTGGCAGGACATCCCTCCACTAATTTAATAAACAATGGGCTATTGTTGAGACGGAATGTCAACATAATGCCTTCAAATGGGGCTTTTGTGCTGCTTGTGACTGGTGGCAGATGGGCAGAATATGATGGCAGAACCTGTCCTGTCGAGTGGGCAGAAGTGGCAGGCACTGAGCCTGAGGGGCCAATCAAACGGCAGGAAGGGGCCAACATCCTACAGGAGCCCTTGGACATGAGGGCCAAGTGCATCATTCTGTTCCTGGAAGGACATACAATTTAATGTTTCAGGGTCATATACATGAAACATTAAGTCAAACCAAAAATTAATCAGACAGCAGATATAATTTTCAATATTATTTTACTAGTGCGTGCAGGACACTATAGGGACCAAAAATTATTCAGAGACTTTGACCTGACCATGTTTTTCTTGAATTGCTAATGCGACCTTTTTTACACCACAGACTGAACAAAATTAAGCATTGCTTGGTAATTGGTTGAGCTAAATTGGCATTATCTAATTGTGTACTTAAATGTAACAGCTGACGGCAACAGCGATTCAACCTAATTCATTTGTGAGACAGTCGAACAGAAGGATGGCCAAAACCAGTGAAATATCAACTGATGTGATAACTCTGAGTTCTTGTCATATTTTATTACCATTCTCTAAACTATAGTGAATAAACTGTGATAATGTGAGAAACGTTGAAGGTGTCTGAATAAATTTTGGTTTGACTGTGTGTGTATATAT
Organism: Tiaroga cobitis; assembly: GCA_030578255.1. Taxonomy (NCBI): domain Eukaryota; kingdom Metazoa; phylum Chordata; class Actinopteri; order Cypriniformes; family Leuciscidae; genus Tiaroga; species Tiaroga cobitis. Next base: position 43,517,599 of record CM060596.1, read on the forward strand.
ATATATATATATATATATGTATATATAAATAAATATACATACACACATCCCAAACAGTTGCTGGTGCGATCATGAACTGAAGAACAGTTCATATGAGTTCAGAGAGCCAACAGAGCGTGTTTTCACAACCATAAGTCACTGACGCTCTGCACATCCAGATGAATGTTATGTGTTGGGGTGTGTGAGTGTGTGTGTCGATCCAGTGAGCCATATCGGGCTCCGAAGCATGACGAGGGAATTACCCATCTTCTCAAACTCATCAATGATGGATGGTAAAAGTGCTTCCGTTTTCATGCTAGAAAACATAACAATCTCTCCTCTCCGCATTTAGCATCAACACCCTTGGCCCCCCGAGCGCTTGGTCCGCCATCAGAAAGAACCATTGGCCTGGTATGAACACACACACACTCACTCACTCACTCACTCACTCACTCACTCACAGGTACAAAGCGACCAGTTCATAGCCCAAAGCTATCACATCCTGACAACCTATGCCTTTCACCTGCACGCTTCCCACTCCGGCATCAATGAACATCTTCCCTTGTTACTCCTTGACGCTCTCACTAAATGCTTTGAATCAAGTGTTAAAAGGGTTGAACAGCTCGCCGACACTATTCGCCGCAGAGACGGGAGATTTAAATATAAATGAATGCACAGTCTTTGAAAGCCGCAGCAGATGCCTAACACCTTGCTTTGGTGGGTATCAGAGAAAAACGCACACTGAACCGCAACTTTCACATACAGCGTAGAGGCTGTTCCTCTGTTCGAGAGATGACACTGCAACAGCATGATTCCCCATAAGAGCTCAAATCATCTCGCACTCTTCCTCGCACGCCCACGCGCTCACAATCACACTTCTGCCTTTGTTTGTTTTCTTTGCGAGCTCGTATGAAATGTTGACAAAGCAGAAGTGCTTGTTTGCGTTTCATTTTACAAACGGTATCAAGGCCGAGGCGCTTCACATCTGGACCACCGATCAGATGTGCTTAGCACATGTCGGCCGAACAAACATGCGCTAGTATAGTTTGTGAATTGAGTACGTCCAAAAGTCTGCTTGATTCGTAGGCGTGGGCGGATATTTCCCATGCACCTTGCTCTGTTTAACAAAATGTGTCTCCATTACTGTATAAAATGAATAAATGAGTGAATTAATAGTGAAACTACTTGCTTTGAGCAGCGGTGACTCCACCTGCTCTTTATTTCACTCGTACCTCTCATTGAGAGTGAATTGTGACCCCGCGAGTAACTTTTTCCAAGCAGTTCTTTTTGCTTTACTTCACCGCCTCCTCTCACTTCAGCTGCTATCTGTCTGAATCATGAACACGCTCATGAAATCTTTACCTGCTAGAAGCCAAAAATGTGGGAGGGATGATAATAGCATCATACAGATCAGATCAAGTTCATAAACTCGTCAAATAAAATGTGCTCCCACACCTGGTAAACATCCACTAACATACAACATGGTGCTAGTTTACTTTTTTTTCTTAATTTTTTGGATGCATATCTTTCTCACCTAGTTAGCAACATTTATCACCCTTTACTAAGAGACAGGTGTAACTTTTAATCCTCCCTTCTGAAGTACATATATCTTCTGTGGAAATCTCAGGACCAAAAAATGTTCGTCCGATCATTGCATTCGGTCCATACATCGGTGCACCTGCTCGCGCAGACATCACACACCATCAGTGCATTCCACAAGGCTGTGTAGAGTTGTAGACAGACAGTCACCGAGAGCCACAAACAAACAGAAGCCGACTTTTACAGTTCCTCCTGAACCAAACCAATGAGCTTATGCTGCGTTCACGCCATGTCGTAATCGTATTTACAGGATGGCAACCCGTGACGTTCTACCCAGACTCGGATATCTGTGTTTCTATATCAGCACCATCAATGCTAAAATGATTATGCAGCAGTCAGGTGGTACAACTTGAGTTCTGTAAGTTATTTACGTTCATTATTAGTGTAATTTTTTGTGCTTTGAGATTATGTGCCGTCTCTCGTGACGCTTTACAGACTCTGCCCTGGCTGTGGGTGTTCATGTGTTATGAAGGAGGTTTTGGAGACGCTCTGAAGGAAGGGTGGGATCTTATGCTTTCAAAGCTAGCTTGCTATTGCTAATCTCTCCCAATTTGCCTACCCTACCTTTAATCGGTTACAAATCTCATTTAAAAAGTCATTACACTAGAGAGCTTTCAGTAGTCTGCTCTCTTTATGAAAGAATGTTTAACATTTGAAGCTCCATTTTGAGCACATTCAGTCTTGAAATCTTAGTAAATAACCTGAAGTGGGAAGAAAATTATTATAAGTCAGGAACCAATCACAACACACTGGTCCAGCCGACCAATCAGAGTGCATTGTGCTTTTCGGAGGGAGGGGTTTCATAAAGAAAGGAACTAAACAGAGCGTTACTGACACACATAAGAGAGGAGCTGTAATAATGTCAAATGTGGGAAAAAAAATGTGTTTTTCAACATTCAAACATCAAGACTTTGAAAAGTGGCATAATAGGTCCCCTTTAAACCTTAACTACATAAATGTGCTTTACTACAGCAGCTTTTTAAAGCACAATTTTCTCAAAGCATCAACAAATTAAACTGAAATAATCAAGGCAAAAAGCAGTTGATTGAATCTGATTTGCCTCTTGTAATCAGACCCTGTTGACAATGTGAACAGAAGCGCTGATAGTTTGTGCGACAGTGGCACTTCCACGCTGTAGGTGGGATCGCAATGAAATCTTTTTAATTACACAATTAATTATGAACTTGGTAATTAGATTAATTAGTTAATTGCATAAAAGGGCCCTTCCCCTTGCTGTAGTACTGCATACAATTAAAGTTAAGCGCTTGGATGCGGCCAGCCTGAAAAAAGAAAAAAAAAGAAAAAAAAAGCATATATACACAACAGCTTTTGTGAGTCAGGTGGTCCATTTGGCAACAATAAACTGGAAATTGCAAAGGCTATGGCAGATATAGTTGATATTTCTATGAATATGCATTACCCAATATCTATAATATTATAAATTTGCATTGAAATGTCTGTATTATGTGAAAAGAAAGAGAGTGATATGAGAGTTATTAACATATAACATATTAGCATTTAACATTATATATATATATATATATATATAACATATATACATATATACATATAAACATTTGACCCTGAAGGCTGTGATGTCTGAAGCATGTTGAAGTCTCAGACAGGCCGAGTGTTATTATTCCAACATGAACAATACTTCTCTATACTACAAAACTCTACCACACCCACCATTCTCATTTTTGCCACATTAAATGGAAATTCATCAGTCAAACAGTCATAATCTCTCTCCTTCCTGCGATCACTCATTCATCTCACTCCTGGCCCGCTGTCAGCACTACCAGTCATGCACAGCAAACATGGCATCCTGCCAACGTGGGGTAATTAATTTTTAGTATTTCCACAAAGGCAAATGATTGACAGAGTCGTATTTGCCTTGAATCCTCATTACTCCACAAATGCGCCTTCTTTGCCGGGCACCTCCTCTCTTCCTGTCCTCCTTGATATTCATGGGTTCTTCATCTTTTCCACACTCCTCTTTGAGTACTGTCACCGTGTGAATATTCTCCCACAGAGGGAGTGTGAACACGCTTGGCTTCCATGACTCAGTGCTTCGGTTCTTATTAAATTATTTAGGTGTTGTTATTGATTCTGTTTAGAAACACAATGGGAAAGATGGAGACAGCTGCTCTTAGCGCAAGACTGTACCAGTATTGCTTGAACGTAAATATCAATATGGCCATAAATTCAAACATCGAAAGTATATTTGCCACCAATCGGTTTAAAAAAAATAAATAAAAAAAAAATAAATGTCATGATATGCTAAGTAACTTATTAAATGAATAAGAACCATACATCAACATAAACCCTCCAAAATAAAGATAATTTAAGAGGTTATTGCAATAACAAAAACATATAATTCAGAAAAAAAGTATTATTACTATTATTCATTTTGCATTAAACATTATTATTATTATTAACTGCATAAGCCAAATAATAAATGCAAAATTCAGTTTTGTACATGCATAAAACAACACAAGTTTGATTTACTAGCCTAGCATATGCAATAGTTCTAAAAAATAAATAAAAAATATAAAAATAAAGATAATCTTTATTATTATTATTATTATTATTATTATTACTAACTGCAAACAATATATCCAGAATTCAGTTTTGTACATGCATAAAAAAAGGAAAAAGAGAAAATATAAAAATAATAAAAAAAAAATATATATATATATATATATATATATATGTTGCCATCTAAACTATGCACAATTATATAGATAGATGTTTTGTTAAAGTCTTTCACAAGAGAACATATTCACCCACATTATTCCACCCATCTGTGACTGTGACATCAGATCATTTTGTTCTACTTTTATCTATCGCTGTATCGTTTAAAAATCTTTTGCATTTTATCAGCTCGTTTTACGGCAGGTTTCCAGCGAAGCTCGTCTTTATAAGGCCTAATGCTGTGAGGATGACGGTTCACGAACTGAGTTCCGTTCCATCCTGGAGTCTTCAAAAACGGTTACAAAACACGACACATCTTTCCGTTAGACTCCACCATTAACTTCCCTGCGAACGGAAGCTGTGCTCTTGAATAATATGAGAGGATTTGCGCTCTCATGGGGTCTTGTAGCACACAAACCATACATGTTTTATTTAAAGGCACTTTATAAAACCTAACTCTCAAGAATAGGAGCAAAAGTTAAAGAAAAGAATGAAGTGGTACGACGATTTGCAATCCATTTATTCTAGTAAACGGACTCGCTAGGAGAAAAATTTGCTTTGGGTGTTTTTTTAACCAATTCCAATGCAACAAATAGCATAATGCATGCCACAAATCAAGGGGCAAAATATCAAGTGATCTGTGGTTTAACATTTAAATATACTGTAAGGTTTAATTAATGGGGTTTTCAAGGTTTTCTGCTACACATGCTTCACTGAAGATACCGATCATTTACCCAGGAACCCCCTAAAAGAGAATACCACTTCAGACGATTTAATCTTTAATGATCTGAACTGAACTATAAACCCAAGGCATTGAATCATGCATCAATAAATAAACAGCTATGGTTTATTGTATGTCCGTCTGGTGTATTTAAACAGTCACCACCATCTCAACCACCAATTATAACCCAGAGTTATTAGATTACAAATTAAACTGTACATCTGCAGTGCAGCAACCGGAGAATGAACGTAGGTAATTATTCCACGGGACGTTGAAATTGCAAAGCATTTAAAAATGCTTTTGCGAACACCCATAAGATTAGAATTAGCCTTTCGAGCTTTTAAATTACACATATAAAGTCATGTCAGAAAATCTTACGCACACTCGCATCTTCATAAACACGTTATTTTTTGAAATGTCAGAATGAAGTAGTGGCGCATGAAAGGCTGACCTACAATTAGCACCCGCTAGCTTAATACCTTTTGATTGAAAGCATAAAAATAATTAGTCAATCTGCATAATTGCTAATTAGATACTAATGCATATGTACTCGCAATTAACAACAGCTGCACGGAATAAAGGTAGAACAAATTCACTTCTGAATGGCAAGGAAGTATAAGGCACATATTGGCTCACAAACACAACTGCTCCAGCTTGTGTATTAGCTCGCAGTCGCTTTCTTACAAATGCATCACGTTGTTTTTTCAAACCCTCGAATTGTAGAGCTTAACCATATCCCGTAATTATCATCTCAGAGGGTTGCTTTTGTTCGCATGTTTTTTTGTGGCGAAGGAAATCAGCTTTCTGAAGCCTACACATGTCGGGATCTCCCGCCGAGTCCAAATGGAACCCACTCAGACACACGCTTCCCTGTGTTCTTAAGTTGTTGCCAGGAATTGACGTTGACAGTCCTGTCAACAGCGTTCAAAAACCCAAAGCTCGCGGTTCTACGTGACGACTGCGAGTGGTAACAAACAACTTTAATGCTCGAGCAGGGGTAAAACACCGAAGAAAAGGAAATAAAAAAGAAATCCTCGCAACTTTTGGAGATTAATTCAATCTGCACAACAACCTGCAACCCTCAGTTCCCCTGTGGTTGGTACAGATCATCAGAAGTTGACAAATTAATCCTCACAGCCAGTTTTCACAGAAGACTGCTCCCTGAACTCGCGGAGCATGCAGGCATAGAGAGATTTGTGCGGCACACAATGGCTCCACACACTAGAAGTCAGCGCTCCATGGCGTCTGAGCGCAGAAGACCCACAGAGCCGTCGCTTTTCACTGCCATTGTTAACTGCGCTTCAGAAAGAGCATTGTGTGACATTTCTGGATTTAGGTAGATGTAAAGCTCAAGGTTTCACATAATCTGTGACCTTGAATAAGGCTCTGTATATTTGTACACGGCTCTTGGGAATGCTGGATTCTGATTGGTTAATCGCAGCATTCTGTGGTCCTACATTTGTGTAATGGCTCTAAACCATATAACTGAACTTTTGATTTCCTTCAGACTCTACCATTTAAAAGTTTGGGGTCGGTAAGAGTTTTTCAATGTTCTTGAAAGAAGTCTTTTATGCTCACAAAGGCTGCATTTATTTCTATTAAAAAATACAGTAAAACCCGTACTATTGTGAAATATTACAGGGTTAGTTCACCCAACAATGAAAATTATGTCATTAATGACTCGCCCTCATGTCGTTCCAAGCCCATAAGACCTCCGTTCATCTTCGGGACACAGTTTAAGATATTTTAGATTTAGTCCGAGAGCTTTCTGTCCCTCCATTGGAAATGTATGTACGGTATACTGTCCTTGTCCAGAAAGGAAATACAGACATCATCAAAGTAGTCCATGTGACATCAGTGGGTTAGTTAGAATGTGTTGAAGCATCGGAAATACATTTTGGTCCAAAAATTACAAAAACTACGCCTTTATTCAGCATTGTATTGTCTTCCGGTTCTGTTGTGGATCCGCGTTTAGTGACGCCGCTGACGTAAGACGCTGCTGACGTGTGTCTGGTGCGTCCGTGTATTCGGGTTCAAATAAATATGGCTGGGCAAAAAACTGCAAGTCTTCCACTGTGTGGAAATCCTTAGACATTTTTGTGAAGATTGTTTTGTTTCCAGCGTGCGTCTCCCTCAGACTGTAAACGAAGCTCGGACGCACCAGACACACGTCAGCAGCGTCTTACGTCAGCGGCGCCACTGAACGCGGATCCACAACAGAACCGGAAGACAATACAATGCTGAATAAAGTCGTAGTTTTTGTAATTTTTGGACCAAAATTTATTTTCGATGCTTCAAAACATTGTAACTAACCCACTGATGTCACATGGACTACTTTGATGATGTCTGTATTTCCTTTCTGGACAAGGACTGTATACCAGACATACATTTCCAATGGAGGGACAGAAAGCTCTCGGACTAAATCTAAAATATCTTAAACTGTGTTCTGAAGATGAACGGAGGTCTTACGGGCTTGGAACGACATGAGGGCGAGTCAATAATGACATAATTTTCATTTTTGGGTGAACTAACCCTTTAATACAACGGTTTTCTTTTCATATATTTAAAAATGTAATTTATTCTTGTGATCAAAGCTGAATTTTCAGCATCATTACTCCAGTCTTCAGTGTCACACGATCCTTCAGAAATCATTATAATATGCATTTGCTGCTTAAGAATGTTTAATTTATTTGTATCAATGTTAAACGAATGAAACAGTGAAATGAAATGAAAACAGTTGTGCTGCTTCATATTTTTTGTGGAAACTGTAATTTTTTTTCTTTGATGAATAGAAAGTTAAAATCAATTGTACTCTCCTTTTGATTAATTTAATGTCTTTGCTGAGTACACTTTATAAAAAACACATATTTACAAAATCTTACCAACCCCAAACTCTTTCATAGCCATATTGATTTTTATACAGTAGAGACTGTATACTCTGTTCCCTACCCCTAAACCTACCCATCACAGAAAACATTCTGCATTTTTTTTTTTTTTACATAAAAAAACAAAACATCACTTAGTATGATTTATAAGCTGTTTTCCACAAGGGGACCGAAAAAATGTCCCCACAAGGACAAGGATTTCGGATATTGCCATCTTTGTGGGCACATTTCGTTCCCATAATACCAGGCCCCACATACTGTAAACACACACACACACACACACACACACTTCAAAGAGAAGCCAGTTCTTAAGTTGAGCAAGAAGCTTTTTTTGCTGCACTGCAGTGCTCTGTGCAGCAGAACTCAAGATAAACTTTGTGATATGCTTAATTAATGAAACTGGTGTGTGTATGAACATCTCAGACTTTTATCAATGCACACCAATCCATACTGAGGCCAATGGGCAAGGCTTGAGCTCACAGACCGATGCGAGCAGACTTCATTCGCTCAGGGTTCATTTCTGATCACATCTGTCCATCTTTCAGCCAGTTTGTCAGAAATGACTCATCTTTAAACTTTGACTTTGGTAGGAACATCCATCCCAGCTGTCTACACACCTATTCATTGAAACCTTTCCATTTGATTTGGAAGTTGCAAAAGTCGAGTTTTATATTCCCTGTGCTACTGAAATCTCGGACGTATAAGAAACTCAGTTGGATTTGTTCATCTTATCTCTTACTGACCTCTAATTGATGTTGCCATCCGAGCCTAGTGATGCTCCCAATATAGCCCCTGTGTGTGTCCAATATTTGATTATGCGCCGGTCTCCATGGCACCACGGCCATTTGTGTGCTAATTAATTACCAGGCTTAAGAGCTTGTAGATAATTGGTGTGTACACCACCATCAATTCCATTAAAAAGAGCAATTATCACCTACCTTATGCAAATGATTGTTTCAGAGCTCCCCCCCCTCCTCCTCCTCAAATTAAAAGGAGACACTTGAGTCTTGCCACTCTGCACTAGATCACACTTTCAATAATCATATTAATAGCAAGAAAAGTCTCACAGATAGGTGCATGTGTGTGTCGTTTATCTTTAGAGACCAATGAGAGGTGCATGAAAAATCCTTCTGCAAAAAACTCTTCTTAGTGCACTATACAGTACACAGACGTGTTCAAATGAATCGCAAGGCGCAAACGCACACGTTTTAACTATCGGTGACCTTGGGCGACACAGGTGCTGGAGCAGATCTATGGCTCTCTGTGATGGGAAAAGTAGGTCACGGAGTTCTACCGCTGGAAATATAAAAAAACTGAACATCTTTGCCGCATGAGACCCCAACAGGGAAATCACAGCTAAATAAATCAAGTGTGTGCTGAGACTGATAGAGCTACACACTCTCAGCCCAGAGAGACGTGACTGACCATTAGCGTATAAATACACATACTTCCATCACGGCTCTCGCGCAGGAAGTGACCTCAAACCCTACGGTGACAAATTAAGGACAAAGATGTTTTCTTTTGACCGACCTTTCCTAGTTTTCCTCAAGGTGAGAATGAAGGTTCTTGTGGTTGATATCGCTTAGATGAACAATGCTACAAACAGTGTTTTCCCTTCAGTTCAACTCTCTTTCTTTCACACATGCACACACTACTGCTTTTATTTCTTTATTTCTTGTTTTGCATTAATCTAAACCATAGATTTTGGGGGCCTTTTCTGAGCATTATTCAGGTCATATTTCACCCCAATATCAAAAGAAATAAGAAATTATATTTTGCTGAAAGAGTATATTTATTAAACTTTTTTTTTTTTTTTAGGTATTATGATATTATTTTTTAAAAAAATGTAGTACTTCCAAAAAAAAAAAAAAATCTGATAACAACCATGCAAAAAAAAATTTATTAAAATTAAAGATATTTAAATTGCAAAGTGTTTTTATATTATGGTAGCATTTATTGTTTTATTTATTTATTATTATTTAATTTAAAATGTTTATGAGAGTATTCAATCATTCTTTTACTCTATTAGAATGTGAACATTTTGTGCCGCAAAAATAATGTAACAAATACGCAAATAAAAAAAATGGTTATCTTCATCATCTTACAATATAAAAATATTTCCCTTTTGATTTTGGGGTGAAATATGACTGGAAATGTGAGATTCACCCATTTATACCATCTATAAAACAACATCTACTACTAGTAGAATCATACAAACCAGACTCATTTTGCCATCTAAACATTTGCCATCTAAAAGTCCTAACCAGACACAATAACTGAGACATCTGGTCAGTCGCTTGCTTTCCATGTCCAGCCTCCATCTACAGTGAATCCCACTCATCAACATAAATTATACAACACATATATTCGGATTAATAGGCATTATGTCACTATGCACAGTATCAGAGTTCAGCGTGTAAAGCAAAACACAGTACGATAAACTTTTCCCCCCAAAAAAAGCTTATTTACAGCATTACACATGAATTCTGAATCTCTTAATGCGCATACTGCATTTCTCCACAAATATAGGCATAATTATGCAATTTTGCCTCTACCCATCTCTTATTTATTACAGCTATATTCACTTGTGCAAACTTCATTCAGTGTATCGTGAGAGCACTATTTACATTGGGAACTGTTATTGCAGAACATTAAATTGTCGTACGGTACATATTGAATGGGAAGACGAATAATGAAAACTATCATCTGTGATGTTCATCTTCCTTTCTGGCTGCGCTCCTCCTGCTGGGTTCAGTTCAGAGAAGTGAGAGAAGAGGAACGAGGACGCATCTTTCAGCACACACTCACCAGAGTTGGGGTCTGAGTTCCCGTCTGCTTCGGTCCTCTTGTCCGGAGAGGTCTGCTCGTAGAAGTCGTCCTGCGCCTGCACCAGAGGGAGAGGGTGTGAGAGGAGCGGGACACTGCCCACGGGCTCATGGTCCCCCAGCCCACTGTCACTGCAGCTTTCCTGAGACCCGTCCGGCAGGTGAAACGTGACGCGCCGCTGAGACTACAACACCAGAGAGCAGAGAGACAGAGACACGGGTTAATGCTCGTCTCAGTGTTTCTCGATCAACCAGCGACTTTCGGCGGATTGATTATTAATTGCAAATTGAATGGGTATTTGTTCACTTTTATAGAAATGAACAAATAGGATGTTTTGGATTTGATTTGGTCAAAATTGTCCCTGAGCACAGCAAACACAAGTCACGTTTCACATTACGAAGCTCTCTTCAGTACAGAGCATGCGTGTGGTATCATGCACACAGTGATACGCTCTGAATGCAGCGTTAAGCGCTAATGGGATGATGTGTTGATCACTAAAATAAATGACAGTCTTATGCGATAAAAGCATTTAATGCGTGTGAGATGATGAGCAATTGTACTATATTTAGAGAGAGAGAGAGATAGATAGAAGGAGATAGATAAAGTATATGCTGGTCATTATGATTATTGAATGTTTCTGGAAGAAGTCTCATTTGCTTGCAAAGGATGCATTTATTTGATAGAAAAAAATATCTAGTATTTTAGATATTTGCCAAAGCAACATTCATTTAGTTTAACTTGAAGTACTAAAACAACTAAAACTAAAGATGAAATTAAAATTAAAAACTAAAATTAAAATAATAATGACAAAAGCACACAAAAAATACTAAAACTTTTAAAACTAAAACAAATTCAAAATGTTAATAAAAACTATAATAGTATTTCAATTGTACTAAAATAATATTGATATGATTAAATTATTGTCACTTTGGATAACAGCATTTAGCATGGTAAAAAAGCATGCTAAATGACAATATTTTTTTCTTCAACAATTTATTGATTATTATTATTAGCATTTTCAGTGCTAAAATATATTATCTATATTACTATTTTACTTTATTATTAATATAGTTAGTTCTTAATATTATTCATTCATATTTTAAAATATAATTTATTCCTGTGATCAAAGCTGAATTTTCAGCATCATTACTCCAGTCTTCAGCGTCACATGATCCATCAGAAATCACTCTAATATGATGATTTGCAGCTCAAGAAACATTTATGATTATTATCAACGCTGAAAACAGTTTTTTTGTGGAAACTGTTATAAAAAAAAATCAGGATTCATTGATGAATAGAAAAATCCAAAGAATAGCATTTATTTGTAATTTCTGTAACATTATAAATGCATTTATTGTCAATGTGATGTGTCCTTACCAAATAAAAGTATACATTTCTTTAAAAAAAAAAAAAACCTGACCTCAAACTTTTGACCGGTATTATTGTATGAGTTGCTGTATTGTAGGTATCCGCTTCCGGCTGGTTGGCACAGGCTCTGCCCACAGCGCTGGTAGGCGTCAGAGGAACGCCACTGCTGGGTTGGCACGGCCCGGTAGAGTCCTAGTTCACATGCCATGTGCTCACACTGACTGGGCACAGAGGCTCAAAGCAATGTGAAGCTTCCGGCATCACCGTCGAAACGGTTTGACCATAAAGCATGCGTGAACCGTCCTGCATCTGCAAGCTTTTGATTGTTTATGCAGTGAATTATGCTTAATCCGACATGCCTGTCCGCATAACCTCTCCCACGCAGTTACTAGGAAATGATTCCACACATGCAGTTTTAACCACGTTGCATTTAAAGAAGATATTTTTGCATTGCTGATCTCAGTCACTTGCTAATTTTTGAGCATACTCAAAGAAATTCTAATGACATTTCACAAAGTCCAGTACGGAGCTCTCCGCTAACCTTTCTGAGCGGGAAGTTGTCTTTTTTTGCACCATCTCTGTCGACTGTCTTAGACGACTCGGCTGTAATTATTGGCAAAAGCAAAGGTCAGCCAATCTCAGCGCTATGCAAATGACCTCATTATATAATTTGGGGCATTTCAGAAAGCAAGTGACATTCAATTAGAGGTATAAAAAAAAAAAAGAACGCCGAACAGTAGCTTCAGCACGACAGCCTGAGCTACAGAACACTTTAGCTGGACAAACTCTGTTCTCAGATCTGTGGCCTCAGAACTATTTCACTGACCTTTTCACCTTTTGACCACTCGCATCACAAATTCATCATGCAAGAAAGCATGGGAAATATTTGCTTATAGTAATTAATGGGGGGAAAGTTTCAGGCCAAGAGACAAACTGTCAATTTACCAGTCATCCGTTGCTTGAAGTACCATGAAATAACAAGATATGCTGTGAAAAGTTATAGAAGAAGTTCACAAGTGAAATAAACTCAATCGAGTTGGTGGCACAGCCTGTTTAAAGTGTCAAATTGAGTCTTTATCAAAGAGACGTGTCTTTTAAACTGCTTGAATGTGTGTGCACATGCTGTATGTACACTAGTATGTGTGTCTATTAGTTCATTGATAAACTATATCAAACCAATTACCTTGTTTAATGTAGCCAATATTCCAGGTGATTTACTGTCCGTCCGGAGTCTGATTGACACCACTGCAACTAGACACCACTAGTCTCACACACCATTTAGTAATATATATGAAGGATATTATGTGCTCTATAAACCACAAGTCCTTTTATTCATATGTTATGCTTGGGTTCTCCCAAAACCACACGATATATTAATCTCTCATATCACAATACAATATCATCAAAGCAATATTGTGTTTAGATCACCTTACAGAGTGAAATACTACCCTTAACCTGAAGGATGTCCCAGTATGATACGCAGAACGCATTGGTGTGCAAACCAGCATGAAATGAACACACAGTTGATCTATTATAAAGTAGATATTAATGATTCTGGGTCCTTATGTACTCATGATATTTTAAATATCAGTTGATGCATGAATGCATGTATATATGTAAAAAAATAATAATAATCACTTTCTAACAGTTTGGTAAGTTTACACTACTTTTATTATTGATTGCTATTAGGATTTGAAGAGAGTTTCAACCAGTATAACAAAAAGTGCTTATAAAAAAACACTGCCTACCCTAGCATCATATCTAGCAAACAACTGTATGGTTTATGCAATTATGCTTCTCATATAAGTGTATAGTTTCTTATTTTAGGGATGTTTTTACTGGAAAAAAGGACAAATACGTTTATATTCCTCGTATTAAGCCACCAGAAAATAAATATGAGGAATTGTTTTTGTGACAATTCGACATACTGGCTGATCTCGAGGGACACATTGACCTGCGCTGTTTATCAAAAATATGCAAAGAAAAACAGCGAAATAATCCGATTTTCAATGGTACGAAAATATATTTTGAATAAAAGGCTGCAAAATACAGCGTTATGGCCAGTGAGGCATGTGTATGGTACATTTTCTCAAATCCCAAAAAGTTAATACAGGACCCCATGTGCATCCGCCTCACACTGAAAGTCGATGTGGGCATATCTCTATGTGTGTGTGTGTGTGTGTTTGTGCGTTTGCCCAGCAGTCACTCACTGCTGTATTAGCATAAGACCAGCTTAAACCTTCGCCACTGCCAATTTACACGCAATCATGGCTTATCATGCTTGTCAGCCCATATTAGCAGCGTGTTTTTATATTGTAACGGGCCAAGCGCGCTGGCGACTAAGCAAACACACTCGCTTTCAGCTAAGATGTTTGCCCTCGTCAAAGTCCACAGAATCAGTGTCACAGAAGTTTCCCTCTCGAAGACGCGAGACCCGATCATGCCGCCCGGTTCCCTCACTCGGGGATCAGGAGCGAAGAAAGAAAAGAAAAAAGGAAAGTGGATGCATCTAAGCACTTTCAGAAAAAAAAAGGAGACATCTTTGGCTGCGAGTAAATAGGCAATTACGGCATGCATAAACAAATCAGAGAACATGCAGATCTTTAATGAGTTACATTTCCTTCATTTCAGGCTTATGTCAGTTTTTCTAAGGAGGAATTTCAGGGCTTGCTTATGAGTGCTTCACATCCAGCAGAGTAGTGCTTAATGGATTTGCGTTAAGTCTGGGTTTAACCTAGCCTCCTGCTCGGCAAAAAGTCATCGCCGTCTGAGGACTGTTATCGCGGTTTAGCGGCAGATCAGGTCTCTGTGTAGAGATTAGCACCAGAGTTTGCTGGAACTTCCCAGAGAATGTCACAAAACCTCAGAGCATCTTCCGTAATTCTCTCGGAGGCACAACAAATCTGCCTGGAGTTCATTCCCTGCCGTTTCTGTTCTTGACATGATGAATTAAGTCCGAATCGGGAACATTTCCCATTTAGGGTCAATATGAATAAGGAGATTTTTTTTTGCAGTCGGATGCTACATGTCTGAGACATAATAGACTGCTGTTTCTGTCTGGATCTCATGGGACGATTCACTGGCAAGCACACCTTCCGCTTCCACCATCCCTCAGTGTTTCTCCCTAACAACATCCTTGATTCCCACCGTAGGAAGCGTGCTGTCGGAAAACAGCGCTCTCTTTCGCACCTTGCAGGCTGTCATAACCAGGTGTGAAATTTCCAGGGATAATTTCTGCAATGAAATGAGTGTGCAAAAAAAAAAAAAAAAAACAGCCACTGAGGACATATCTCACGCATAATTTACAGTCGGCCTTTCACGAGCGCAAAATAAACACCTGTGTGGAAGTTAAACGTCAAATACTCATTTGATTTGAAATCATTTTATAAGTTTACCTCTATATGACCTTAAAGCTTCTGCTAAGACAACATGGATGTCTGTGGATGTGATAATCATCTTACATTTAATTTAGTCCGAATACACAGCTACTTTTGAACATGAGAATAAGGATGTTTTCCTACATAATCTACCATTTAAATGTTTTTGAAGAAGTCTCTAACGGTCAACAAGGCTGCATTTATTTGATCAAAACACAGTCAAACTTGATTGTTTCCTATTTGAATACACTATTTAATTTGTGTCATGCAAAGCTGAATTTTCAGCATCATTACTTCAGAATTCAGTTTCACATGATCCTACAGAAATCATTCTAATATGCTGATTTGCAGCTCAAGAAACATTATTATTAATATTGAAAACAGTTGTCCTGCTTTATATTAGTGTGGAAACCATATTTTTCAGGATTCTTTGATGAACGGAAAGATTGATTTAGAATAGAACTCTCTCGTAACATACACTTGCATTTAATTGAATGCATTCTTGCTGAATAAAAGTATTAATTTATTCTAACTGTCCCAAAACTTTTGAATAATAAAGGGTCTAACCAATCAAACCATGAACCCCTGATTTGGATAGAAAGATTTATTTATTTTTTTACATCCAGTGTGACACACAGCTCGTTTTAGCTAGGTGTCACTGTGGAGTGTGCGCTTGCTAAACCAACACGCACAGATAAAAAAGAAAAGAAAGCCGTAATAGCGCAATCAGCAAATCACTCAAACACAGTGATTAATATAGCCACACAATGACTCACACGTGTAGGTAGACGCACACATGAAAAGAAAAAGGGCGAGATTTTTACAGTTTGAAGTTTGGTCTCAGCGTGGATATTTCCATAGCAGCCCCGGTGTGCTTTTCATTCGCAAGACGATTGCTCAGATTCTTCAAGGAAAAATAGGGAACGTCTACCACCTCACTGCATGCTTCCAACCTCGCACACTTGAGAAAATAATCCAATCCAACAACACCTCACCACCTGCTGAAACAATGCGGCTCTTCAGAACCATCAACGTCTACACAACAAAAGCACGGGGCAACACACATGAGCATTCATCAAGATGATCCTACACCACACAACTATGATTACAGAACTGAATGATTTCAAGACATTCACCCCCGGTTTCACAGACAAGGCTTAAGCTTACTCCTTACTAAAATGCATGTATGAACTGAAAGCAACCATGATTTTGTCTCAGGATGCACACAAGTAATGTTTTTTTTCTTTCTAAGGCACGTTTATAAAAGCTACTTAGATGTCCTAATTAAACTAAGGCCTAAACCTAGCTTAATCTAAGCCCTGTATGTGAAACTGGTTATGAATTCTTCTGCCAATGCAACACAGGACAATGGTTAGTCTTTTGCAGACTACCGTAACATTGGAACGTCTGCCATTCACCATCATCTCTTTTCCGTGGTTGTTAATTTAATAAAAATGTGTTCTTAGTTTGTCCAATACATGTCCAGTATCAGCTATATTTATGTTTGACCACGTTTAAATCCATTAGGTTCTCTCTCTAAATCAATGCAGAAAACCTAGAACTCGCAGACTGAATTGATGAGCGAAAAACTGAGATTTGTGACATAATACAAGGACAATAAAATAAATGCATAACTTGTAATAAAACATAAATATGTTCGTGGACTGTCTGCTTGTTATGAGTGACCTTATTCAAATAAATAAAATAAAAACACTTTGAATTGTTCAATAGAAAAAGATAAATACATCCATTCTATTGCTTGCTGCTTGTTATAAGTGGCCTTACAAAAAAGGATAAAACTAAATAAAATAAAATAAAAAAAACAGTGAATTGACAGATAAATGAATAAACTAGAAGTATTACAATTCCCATACCTCAAAACACAAACACAGCTTTTCACAATGGTCAAATCTTCGAACACACTGATGCAATAAGTGAGATCTTGAAGAAGCAAACAGCTCCATGTGTTCACTGCTGAATATGAACTGGACAGTCAGACTCATTCAAACGCATGGCTTTATGATTTACCTGAACTGCATACTTGAACCAATGAAAGGGATTATCTTTGTAACAGTTGCTCAGATGAGATCTGTCATTTATAGTAGTTTATCTCTTTCTGCACCCTTGTTTGTGGCTTTTCTCTGGGGAAAAAGAATAGTCAGTTAAACCTGACTGCAATAATAAGTTGGGAGAACTGCCAAGAGTGTTTGTGAAATACTAGATATATAGATACAGTACACACACAGGCACTTTTTTTTGAAAGCATCACTGCTGTTGAAGCTCTATACGCGAGAGAGATATATCCTGCTTTATGGAGGTGTTGTTATGGAGTGAAACAGAGTCTGGAGTCATAATAAAAGGCTGTCTGCCCTCTGTTGGTGTGAGTGCGCTACTGCAGCAGATGAAGATGGACGCTGCATGCTTTGCCTTTTCTAGCCCTCTTTCTTTTCATCGTCCCTTCTTTTTTATCTACTTAAATCGCATCACTTTCCCTCCCACTTCTCTATTATCTAGTCTCGGCTCTCTCTCCACCTCGTTTCCGTCTCACATCAGAAGAGAAGGGTTCTGTGTGCAGCGCCGAAGGCCTCGTTCGGTTCGTTCTCTGTAGTGTGGCTCTCAGCGCATGTGTTCTCTCGTAATGATCCCCTTGCTCCTCATTACAGGCAGAACGTTGTGACCTCCCTCTCATCGTACGGGCCCTTTCATTGGCCTCGGCGGCTCCAACGCCGGCCCGGGCCAATCTGCAGTCATCCGCAGTCACAGAAAACATCCTTAGGATTTTCTTCATCTGTCATAATGAGCTATGGGGCGACCGACGAGGGCGACCGATACAACCCTACTGCTCGCGTCACGTCCTTTTGTACAGGACCAGCTCAAAACCTCTTCCATCACACAAACACACACACACTGGCCAACGTATTCATGAAACTGCAGCTTTAAAGTGGGCCTCCTCCCCCAGTGTCCCAAGAACAGACCCGAAACAGGCTGAGAAGAAGTGAATAAAACATGCGCCGTGCTTGCATTGTGTTTCCATTGTCAAATCCTGAGTGTGCTGCTCAGAGCTCCTCTGGACACTTGGACCTCGGCGTGAAAGCATGTGTAGACTCATCCTGGAGGAAATAGAAGAAATGTCCTGGTGGGGTGTGTGTGTGTGTGTGAGAGAGAGAGAGAGAGAGAGAGAGAGAGAGAAGGAGAGAGGATTTTTTAAGCATTTCTGAAGCCCCTCAGTGCAACAAAATGTGCAGATTTAAATATAAACAAGTAATTTAGGTGAACTTATCAACACTATATGAATGTGTGGAATAACTAAATACATGAATTCTCCTTTTACCATGGGGAGTAAGTAACCATAGTTTCTGCCAGAATACTTAGTTACTTCATTTTAAAATTAAGTAACTTGCTATTAGTCATCATTACCTGTAAAATAATAATAAAATAAATAAAAACAAGCAAAATGCAAACAAAAATTCTTAAATGTACCTATATTGATTTATTATGAATTCAGTGGTAAATAGTATTTAATGTTTTTGTTGATTTGTTTAGCTTGGTTTGCCGCTGTTAGGTGGTTATCCCATTTTTAATTTTTTTCATATCTTGGTCTATAGATATGGATCTTTCGATGTACAGAAGTGTACATCGAAAGTAAAATCGCATCACTTTTTGCGATCGCATCACTTTTTTCAAAAGATTGAGGTCGGTAAGTTTTTTTTTTTTGGTGAAAGAAATCAATATTTTTTTCCAGCATTAAACTGATCAAAAGTGACAGTAAATATATGTATAACGTTAAAAATATATATATATTTCTGTTTCAGGTTTCCACAAAAATATGAAGCAGCACAGCTGTTTTCAACATTGATAATAATAATCAAAAATGTTTCTTGAGCAGCGAATGATTTCTGAAGGATCATGATCAATGTTGCTGAAAATTCAGGAATACATTACATTTTAAAATATATTCAAATAGAAAACAGCTATTTTAATATTTTATAATATTCCTGTTTTTACTGAATTTTTTATTAAATAAATGCAGCGTTGGTGAGCATAAGAGACTTCTCTCAAAAACATTTAAAAAAACCTTACCGACCCCAAACTAGTGTATGCCTATGGGAAATTTTGCCCATTTTATCGTAAAAAATTCACACAGTTTGAGGTATAATTAACAACTGAAGCAGAAATGGTGCAGGATGTGTAACACACCACTGACCCAAACCCTAAGAATAATACGAGTGATAATAACAGTGGTGCTGGTCAGGCAAGAACCACTATTAGCTGTAGCAAGTGTGATATTTTAGCAGAACTGGTTAGCATGTTATACACAGCGAAGTGATTAGCGTTGTTCCCTCTGGGCTAATTGTACTTTGCCACATTCTTGAACCTGAATTTTTCTACATTCCTTCGCCAACAAGCTCTCTTTATCTTTGTTCTCGCTATACTCTTTTTCCTCTCTGGCGCTGAGCCCAGCTGTGAGCGTCCGGCGCAGAGACTCAGCGAGTCCTCAACACTGCGGTGTAAAGGCTAGCTCTGAAACCCTCTTCTGATCTGCCTCAAAGCATTAGCTACACGCTAACAGCTCCTCACTGTGTGCTTCACTGTGTGTGCGCGCTCTCAGTATGGAGTGACTGTAACAACCCGATTATATCTCCAGCGGTGGAGCCAAGAAAACGAAAGAGTTTGAAGCTGCTAGAGCGTCATTCCAACATATTTTCATAAACCGTACTCATGTTTGAAACGGTAGGTTCCAATGCTGAATGCTAAACGGTTAAATGTTGTTCCTGTTGTAGTAAACGCAATGCTAAACCTAAAACCATCAAAAACATACAAGCCTAACCAGGCTGGGTGACCATCTAACCACATTAGTGTGACGTTTTCAGCTGGCTAGCGGCTCTATATGCACTGCAGTATGGATCAATGTGAGAACAGGCACGTGTGAACACCACATCATGTCATTTAATATTTCCACACAAGGATTTGACTGCAAACCGCCGCGTGCACGATGTTAACGTTAGTTTCACGTGCCGAGTAAAGATAGCCCTTATTGATTGTGAGTGCATACGGCGCTAAGTCCATGCAGCGCGATTCGAGAGGTAAAAACTCTAGACCCGCTGAAATACCGCTTATTTGCTCAATGAGAACGTGTTTTAGAGATGAGATGTAAATCGATGCAGAGCCACTTGACTCATTTCTCTCAGCAAGCCGACAGGCCACACAACGGCTCAGCTCTCATCTCTCCTTCTCTCTCATTCACCGCTATGGTTCCTGTAAGTGCCTCTTTACCTTAAGCTATTATTGCCTGTGAATTTACTCATAATGCTTCTGCATGCACTCCGTTGAAATATACAACTATATCTACTACTGTAGATGCACTGAAGATGGCCGATGGCGCTCTGTACTGCTGACGGACTGATTTGCTCCTCTTACCCTTCCTCTTACTTCTGCATTCCCCACTTCTGTTTTAGCACCACCATCTGTCTTGTTTCCCTCAGAGAGAGTGAAAAGGTTTAAAGATCTGGAAGAGCGTCTGCATCTTTCAATCTGCAACACCAAGGCACATTAGCATATCACGGAGTCAGTAGCGGACGTATGCGGCACATCAAGACAAAAATCACATTGTTTCCACTGTAATCAGTAAAGATGCAAGCAGCTGATGTGAAACACTTTTTGTTTTTGATGCTACGGCAGCCACTTTGCTTCCCTCCATATGTCTAAAATATGATTTTATTTACAAAAATCATGGGTGGCTTAAAGTGGGCGCACATAATGCTGACTCTCAGTACTAAATTGAGTTCTTTTTGCCGCTTAAAGAGTCAAATGCACACACAATAATGTCAAAATGCCAGTCTTTTTACCGTTGCCAAATTCTAGCTTAGGGCTGATTGGTTCTTTAAAAAATGATTTTGCTCCTTATAGAAACTGGACGACTGTATGGACAAGAACAAAACCTCCCTCAAACAGCGGGCACAATACCCTCACACAAACAACTTTCCCCCGCCTCTGACTTATTAAAGGTAAACAAACTGAGGGTGCAGGTGTGCTGAGAAATCAACCTATCAGGGAAAAAATAACCCCATCAAACGACAACAACAAACATCCATCCTATTCCATACCTCAGCGATGAAAAGGCCAGAGTCTTCAGAAAAGGTCTGTGCTTCTGTCTATTTCCTCTTATTTATTTTTTTCTCCAAGCAGAGACCTGGGGCATGAGGCAATTTCATAACGGCCTGAAATATTGCAAAGGCCTCTTTACTGAGGTTAAACGGCGTACAATGGGCGCTCTCGTGCTACACAAATAGCGCTCGACATGCTGAGGTCCCCTCTCTCTCGCTCTGACGAGACTGAAGCGCAGGCTCTGCTGCAAAAGAGATGCAGATAGGATGTGTCAGGAGTTCCTTGAATGACGTGCCATCATCTGAAACGGGCCGTGGCACGAGGTGAAGCAGCAGTGCTCTTGGAGAGAAGTGCTGCACCCTACGCTGCTTTGCTCTTAACCGCCCTACAAAGAGATGTGGTCGGAGAAGGAATGCATCAGAATGATGGAGATCCGCTTTGACACATTCCGAACCCTCGCACTGGATGGCCTCGGAGTCTGAGCCGAAGGGCTTCAGGGTTCTGTCTCTGTTCCAAACGACCACATAACATTCTGGATTTGCAAGGGATTTGACTCGCTCTGGTCTTGAATGCAAAGGACTTGTTCATTTCAGAGGAGCAGCAGAGCTGGAGAGAACGATGTGGGACCTGAGGTCTGGAAGTGTTTTCTAATTTTTAGTTTTAAGCAGGGCTGTCAAATAACAGAATTAATTACAATAAATTAAATCAATGTAATCTCCTTTTAAGGCAATAAAACAACTAAATAGCATGCCTTTGTGTAATTATTTTATAAAGTATATTTGATACTTTATAATGAGGGATGGATGGATGGATGGATGGATGGATGGATGGATGGATGGATGGATGGACGGACGGACGGACGGACGGACGGACGGATGGATGGAAGACAGACGGATAGACAAATAGAACGACAGATGGATAGATACTGTAGATATTATAGATAGATAGATAGAGATAGATACTGTAGATGTTATAGATAGATATATAGATAATGTAGATAGATAGATAGATAGATAGATAGATAGATAGATAGATAGATAGATAGATAGATAGATAGATAGATAGATAGATAGATAGATAGATAGATAGATAGATAGATAGATAGATAGATAGATAGATAGATACTGTAGATAGATAGATAGATAGATAGATACTGTAGATAGATAGATAGATAGATAGATAGATAGATAGATAGATACTGTAGATAGATAGATAGATAGATAGATAGATAGATAGATAGATAGATAGATAGATAGATAGATAGATAGATAGATAGATAGATAGATAGATAGATAGATAGATAGATAGATAGATATTATAAATAGATAGATAGATAGATAGATGGATAGATAGATACTGTAGATATTATAAATAGATAGATAGATAGATGGATAGATAGATACTGTAGATATTATAAATAGATAGATAGATAGATAGATAGATAGATAGATAGATAGATAGATAGATAGATAGATAGATAGATAGATAGATAGATAGATAGATAGATAGATAGATAGATAGATAGATAGATAGATAGATAGATAGATAGATAGATACTGTAGATATTATAAATAGATAGATAGATAGATAGATAGATAGATAGATAGATAGATAGATAGATAGATAGATACTGTAGATATTATAGATAGATAGATAGATAGATAGATAGATAGATAGATAGATAGATAGATAGATAGATAGATAGATAGATAGATAGATAGATAGATACTGTAGATATGATAGATAGATAGATAGATAGATAGATAGATAGATAGATAGATAGATAGATAGATAGATAGATAGATAGATAGATAGATAGATAGATAGATAGATAGATAGATAGATAGATAGATAGATAGATAGATAGGACAGTGACGCACCCCATGTTTAACTGGGAGCCGACCCTCAGTTAGGCCCTTTATGAGAACATGCCCTGACCTGGCCGTTCCCAACCCCTCCAAAACAGCAGCACCTGAAAAGGGCAGGCAGACGGCTGTCTAATGGAAATGGATTTGAATTTGCGAAGAGGTTGAGAGAACGAGGGGGAAGATGCACAGGAAGGAAAAGAAAGGCAACAAGAAGAAAATGGATCCTGACACTGGGGATGACACTTCCACCAAATGTCACTGCACTCGCTCCGGCCAGCATCCCGAAAACAGGAACGCACATCAGACCAAGACAGACTGAGATTACGAGAGAAAAAAGCGTCCAAGGAAAGGAGAGAATGACAAAAATACAAGTCGCAAACACAGCACAAGGGAAGGCAAGGAGAGACAGAGAGGAGCGTTTTCACACCGAAGCGCCTGTCTCCCCTAGCGATGAAGGGATAATGTAGTGTTCAGTGTTGCCAGGTGCTAAACCTATTTGCTTACAGAAAAGCAGAATCATGTCTCCCACCCTAATTCGCCGGCTCACGCACAGGGCCGATGGCGACGTGGGGAACCCGAGCAGCCGTGGCAACCTGACGAGCCTGAGATTGAAAGAAAGCTCAATTATATTGCTATTGGCAGTCGAACATTTGCAACCCGTCACATGGAGCGTTGTATAGGATTAGCATTGACAAACTGCTGCTTTTCCTGGCCGTCTACCCAGTTTCCTCCTGGCTTCCAGCATCAGATAGGACGTTCGGCACATCTGCCAGCCTATTAGGGAGGTAAAACGGAACGAGTCATTTGTATGGATGGATCGTGTTCGCACAGCTCCCTGCAAATCGGCACATGCAAACATGTTAGAGTGCCCGCGGACATCTCTTCGCACGTCTAATAAGTGTAATCTGCATCTTTCCGCAGGCAAGCACACCTCTCCAGAACTATAATCGCAGGGATTGAACGTAATCCAGTTTAGATAGACAGTCACAGCAAACGTTAGTTACTCGCTCACGTCCCTTTTCTCTATATTTATCTGGCCTTATGGGTGAGTGCCATGACTAAGAACTTCACCTCGAGTAACTTGACATCAAAGTACTTCCACTCTGATTATATTCTCGTGTTAGGCCACATTAATAAAACACAAGCAGAATAAATATACAGTATGCACAAACATATCTATTCTCTATAAAACGTGTATAGCGAAATCCATACATTCTGTTAAAACTAACTAGCCAGGGCTTAACATTAAACCTTTTCATGTGCTTATCGGAATTATTTATTTTTGTGTGTGTGTGTTGTAAATATAATTTATTCTGAAGCAATATTCTCGTCAGTGTTCAATCAGCTTTGATATAAGCGGATAAGCAGATATTTGAAATATAATAATTGTATTATCTGCACTTTTAAATGGCATCCCCCCTTCCCCATCTTATTAAATGCTTCATTTTTCATTTTAAATTCCTAAATTTGATCAATAAATTCAAGAATTTTGAATAATAAGATAGTTGTAAATGATTGTAGAAAAATGAGATGTGTTTTAAATATACAAAGGTTGGAAAGAATGATACTTTTAAACATAACACTAAACCGCCAGTAGGTGACGGCAGGCGACCGTCTTAATGAGTGAGTCATTGATTCATTCATTCAAACGATTCGTTCAAAAGGCTGATTCATTCAAAAATGATTCCCTAGACTTTTTTTTTTGTTGTAATTGACGTTCTATTCAGGCTACTTGTCCAGTCGGCCAAACAAAATTCTCTTTTACTTGTCCCTTCAAAAAATCCACTTGTCCTGAAGAACCGAACAAGCGTTAATGTCGAAAAAAAAAATAATAGACATAACATACTGTGTTTGATATGTGATTAAAATGATGGGCAGTGTACAGTGGCGTAACGAGCCAACACCGGGCCCTTATGCAGGATTATCAAGGCGGGCCCCCCTACAGCACGTGATGACGCAATGTCCACGAGTAGGCTCCCATGAATAGGACAGGATAGGATCATAGAGACACAGCATATAAGACTGGCAAAATCAGGAGTAGCCTACGCGCACCA
Organism: Tiaroga cobitis; assembly: GCA_030578255.1. Taxonomy (NCBI): domain Eukaryota; kingdom Metazoa; phylum Chordata; class Actinopteri; order Cypriniformes; family Leuciscidae; genus Tiaroga; species Tiaroga cobitis. Next base: position 43,543,075 of record CM060596.1, read on the forward strand.
CAACAACAACAGAAACACTGGTGACGGCGCACCATAACACATGAAAAAACACTGCTGGTGACGGCACACCACCACATTGTTACTCACTGCTATGACTACACACACACAGGACGTTTTTACTGTTTTGCACGCAATACGCATGTTCACTTACCATATCCGGGATTCAAATTGGGACCCGGGGATTCCTCAGTCCCAATTCGAAACAAACCACACCGAAATCCATCATTGTTCGTTTCAAACATTATTTAATTTATTCAAATAAATTCGCGATTTTCGCGACTAAAATAAGTAAAATGCGATAGGTGGCCCCGGCTGTCAATCAATATCTTCCAGTCACGCGGGCCCCTGATTGGTCCGGGCCCGTAAGCAACCGCGTACCCTACTGATAGTTACGCCTGTGGCAGTGTATAAGATGTAACTACTGATTATTTTATTTTTTTATATTTATTTGATAAAAGACTAGCCTACTCCTCAGGAAGTGCTTCCGTCACCTCACACTCGTTTGGTCATGGCTAGCAATACGCATCAGAAACGTATTTCTGACTTTTTTATATATATATTTGCTTATTTATTAAATACAGGCAATTGTTTAATAAAACACTGATCAAAATTAAGATACAATTTATACAAAACGAAAATCTTTTAAAAAGAGTCTTTCTACAAAACAAAACTCAATGAAGTGGTCAAAATCATGTCTCCATGTCTCCAGACATATTGTGCATCTCATGATGCATCATATATTTCTCATGCTGCATGCACACTTTCATAATCAACATTGAGTAAATAAAAAACTATTTTCCAACCCAGCCCTCAGCCTTTTAATCTAATAATACAGCCTTGGTGAGCATAAGAAACTTCTTCAAATATATATTTTGAATGGTAGTTTAAGCACAGAACCATGTTTGATACGACGTCAAAAAGCCACATTCATACAGATTAGTTCATGTTGCTGTTGAAATGCAATATAACAAAATGCAACCTGCATTTAAAACTAATTTGCACCTGTAAACATTCCCAATGTTGAATCCCAAATGATATTTAAGAGTAGGTCTCACTCTCTGAATATAGCACCGTCAATTATTATTACTCAGAATTGCATTATTCCAAATTCAAATATTCCAACGCAACAGCATCTCATCCCGTCATGTGGTTGGCGTGAGTGCTTTACAGGAGCAGGTGGAAAAAAATAAGTTTATGCGCACGCGGCCATCTCCAGGAGCCGTGATGATGAAGTGGAATTCGTCACAGGGCTGCCCAAGCGGGCACGTGCCGTGAAGAGACCCTGTGTGCAGGCAACGGTAGATGCATATGTATGCGAGCGGCCCACACAGCAACGATGCGTTCACGCAAAACAAGCCAATCCGCTGAGATGCGGTGAGGGGAACCGCGCTTCACTTTGGAAGTCAGGGGAAGCAGAGGACTTCATGCTCAGATGATTATTATGTGGGTTGACAACTGGAAACACTATAAGAACATGTGCAATATATGCAGTGTAGTTTATTCTACTAACCTTGTAAGATTCAAGAAATGCTTGCATGTCAGATTATACTGTTATTATGGCCATTTAAAGATCCTAATGCACAGTTTGACAGTCCGTTTAAATTCACTTTATTAACTCCTATTCGCTCATATGTTTTCTTAACTGAATTTAAGAAATAGATTTAAATCATAATGACATCAAAATGGAAAATTGGTATTGTTTTAATGGAATTTTGCAGTGTTTATTATAAATGATTTATCCGTGCACATCATTATTTTTTACAGAATGCGTCTCATAATCTTTAATCAAAATGAACTTTTTGACATCTCTTCTCTGATGACGTGTTTACTGGTGTGAGGGCGGGGCAACCTGTCACTCACATGAGATCCACCAATAGCAAACCACAATCATCCATTTCACTTGGATATACGCCACAATAGCTAAGACTATTGCAACATCTCATGTCGATAATAAAACTGAAATGGTGGAGTCTAATCAAATGAACTGACATATTTAATAAACAAATCCACAAGGAACATGGGAATTTAATGAATGACAAGAAACAAACAAAATGCATATACTAATATTCATTCTCCAATGAATATGACTTGATTCAGGAATTCCCACGCATTCAGTCCTTCACCAGTCTGTCACGAAACAGTGAGAGAACACACACGGAATTAGACATAATTATTTTATAATTCAATTATTAAATACTCAGACCCACATCTGAAAGTGGCCCAAATCTCAGTGTTTTCGCTGCTTACACATATTCAACAAGATCCATTCAGTGGCAGATGTCCATGATAGCATCTGAACCGGTTGCCGGCGTAAAAGCGAGCGATGACTCAGCAGACGTCATTACTTATGTGTGGGTCAACCCATCGCCACCGTCTCCAAGGACAACGAGCTGCTATCTTCAAGGACAAGCTAAATACCCACTTGCTTTACTATTATCTCTGAAACAGCGCATGAGTGTTATTACCCCGGCCTGAGCCAAATGACACGGTTTGACCTGACATTCGCTGATTGCTCGGGAAGTAAGCAGACTTCCCGCAGTGACAGATTGTGTCCTCCTTGACATGAATGAGCTCCTGAACCTCAAATAAATAACAGGCAGATTACGGGTCATAAACCGCTCCTCACCTCTAGCCTCAGGTAATGAGAAACAAACTTCCATTCCAAAAAAGGATCCATTTTGCAGCACAAGAAATACAATTGATTCCCGCCTTAATAATTAATTTTATGGTCAATGATCTTAGCAACCGTAATTTCTGTTGGACCTAATCATCTGGAAAATAAAAATTGCCCAGACCATTTTCTCCATTTGTTTGGTTGCCAAGCAGCCAGCAAATTCCCCTCAAACCCGCAGTGTGTGACATGATCCCACCGCCTGCGTGTTGCCATGTGTCTGTGCAGTGTGTTTTTGAGAGAGAGACTCAGCATATTGGTCTATGCATTGCAATTATACTCATTTCCAAGCACTGGAGGGCAAGAAAACAAGCAGGAAATAGATGATGTAGAAACACCACCATTATGTTGTCTCTGAAGCACGCACACACTTTTCTGAAACAACAAATGTTTCCTATGTGTTCGACACCCCCAGCCCCAAAATAAAAAAACTACAAAATGATGAACCTTTGTTGCAAGTGTATCTTTAACAACACAATGCCATGTGAATAGTCTGTAATTAGACCGTTTACGATTTCACTAAACAAACAAATGTTTGAAATTTTAAAGACCGGTTTATAAAAGTTCATTCTGAGTCTAAAATAATCTGCGGTTCATTAAGCGAGTCAAATTTAGAGCTGATTCAGTCCAAGATTCAGACTGATGACGCCGATGTTCAATTCAGTTTGAATTGCTAATCAGAGACGTGTTTCCTGAAAGCATCGTTAGCCTACTATAGTCGCAAGTTCCGTCATTATCAGCATAGTTCAACGAGTCGGTGTTTCCCGAAACCATAGTTCCAACGAACATTCGCAAAGAGCATTGCAAAGTTGTGTTTGGAACTACAGCTGTTGGCCTGTGGTTAGAAGCATAGTTTCTTGTTAGTATGGCATGTGCTTGCTAGTCCAACACACACACTTACAAAAGAAAATCGTTTATGCTCTTGAGCAAATAAGCAAGCTAACATGCAGTACACGTTCTATAGCTTTAATTATCTTAAAGTAAAAGACGTTGAATTGAATTTGTATATATTTATAATGAAAGCGCCATTTTTAAACAGCGGTGCGCACATGCGTACATGCTCTGGTACGGCAGGGTTTTATTTAGCAAGGACACAATAAATTGATGAACATTTGCAGTTAAGTTATTCATATTGTTATGGATTATTTCTATTTCACACAAAAAATCATCAAACAATATACTCAAATGATTTCTGATGGATCATGTGACGCTGAAGACTGGAGTAATGATGCTGAAAATTCAGCTTTGCATCACAGGAATAAATTACATTTTGAAATCTATTCAAAAAGACGACAGCTATTTTAAATTGTAATAATATTTCAGAGTTGTTTTGATTTGACTGTATTTTTGATCAGAGACATCTTTCAAAAACATTGTTTTTTAAATCACGTTAGATCACGCGTGATCATGTCTTGTGCTTCCCTTGTGTTATGTGTCATGTTCTGATTGGTTCCCTTATTTCATGTGTCTTGTTCTCATTGGTTGTTTTCATCATGTGATCCCTAAAGTCCTGTATTTAAGCCCTTTTGTTTGCCACGTTACTTTGTTGTGTATTGAAGTACGTATGCCGTCCCATGTTTCTATTTGCCGGGTCTGTTCATCAAGTTTTGTTTGTGGTTTGTTTCATGTTTTGGATTTTGTTTATACTTTGTTTAATCTTTTTGGATCTTTGGACACTGTAAATAAACTGCACTTGGGTTCTCTTCACCATCATCTTCGTCTGCTTTGTTACATTCATACGGTTCATATATGTTGCTGTAAGAAAGCGATATACTGTAGATGGAAGTGGCACATATTACATGTGCACATGCTGCATTCACTCCGATGAAACATTTGATTCCAACATCAACGCACAAATACTTATAATGGACTCCTTCCTAAAATCAGAGGCTGTCAACCATTTAATGGCCATCATTTTTTCTTGCATCAGTGACTTTGAAAGCCAATCATGACTGGGAGAGGGAAAAATAAATAAATTAAATAACTAGAAGCATCTCAGGAAAGCAGGAATGGACATTTATGTGCAAAAATCCATGAATACTAATTGCAGGGGCCAAATGGACTCGCTCAACTGAAGTCAGTTTTCTAACATGTGATTAGGTATGTTTTAAAAAAATGTTAAATATTTTTCAGAGGTCAGAAGACTTCCGCTGAACACCATTTGAAAAAATTCTAAATATATTCGATAAGTAGATAAATGCTGTTTATTCTTTAATTCTTTCTGTGGTTTGATTCAAATGATCTGATTAAAAAAGCCATCTAAGCCATTGCAAATGCATGCATTGAATATAATCAAAAGGGTGAAAAGTATAAATATAATTTATATATATAATAATACTGTAAAAAAAAAAAAAATCTGTAATCATTGTCGAGTTTGCTACTGGATTCTAGGTCTATGGAAAGACTTTAAAAAGGATTCAAAAAACGAAGGATCATTAAAAGTTCTGAACAAATACAAACCAGAGGAGTTTTTAAAGGGGTCACATACATTTTTCATTTATTTCTTTGTTCTCTCTACGGTCCACTTATAATGTAAGTATAGTTTTGTTTGCTTGTTTTTGTGCCAAAAACCCATAATTTAGTTTGCCATGGCCGCTCCTCTCTAATCCTTTGAATCAAATGTGCTGTTTTCATGCCGTGCCTTTAAGATCCCTATTTAAATTGCCTCTTCGCATGTAAAATGAGCAAGAGAACTTTTCTGCACCCTGTCGTTGGGTCCAAGTTGCTGTTACTCCATTACTTCGGGTTTTTTGATGTCAGAAATCACAGTACTGTATATCAGAACCAGCCATTTTTGCAGCTTTTGCTTGGTCTTTTGGACTTTTTTTTTATTTTTTAAGTTATTAAAGCAACACCAAGGAACTTTTCCTCTGTGGTTGCCCTACAGGTTGGAAGCGGAATTGTCCATTACCGCTGTCGTAAATAATTTAGCCTACCGCAGCCTACTGTCGCACGCGCACGCTCGCTGTTTATCCAGCACCGGCTTTGGAATCAACAATGGCCACAGACAATTTAAGGAGGTGGTGGGCGAAGTGACGTATGCCGTAAAGCAGTCGAATTTTGTAGTTCTTTTTGTGCTCCGGTTACTACCCGAAACCCGAAGTTACATAGTGCAAGTAAAAGTGATACAGACCCCGTCAGGCTATGGCAGACGTGTCATTTATTGTAAGTCAATGTACCATCACAAGGGTCTTGTAAATATATTATGAAGGTTGAAAAACTACATAGTGTTACTTTAAGATTTGATTTAGAAACATCAAGGAATATCTTATTTCTCCATTCTCTCGGGTTGGCTTATTACTGATTGTACTGAATCCAGTGGATACTGCCAAAACATCCTGTAGCATAACAATAATGTTTCGATTCTGCCAAATCAAATCAGTTGAATATGCAATAACAAGTCATCTGGAGTTTGTGCAATGAAACAGTTTTAATATAGAGGCATGTTGGATTCATACCGTTTTCATACCGATTCCATAGTGTTTCCCATTTCATCAGCTCATCTAAATGCTCATAATAAACCATTTTCTATATAATTCATAAATTATAATTGCATGCAGCATGGCTCTGCCCTTGATAATTGTCCCTAATTAAAATCAAGCTTTGCAGCTCATTATGGGCCCGATTTTCAAAGCTTAATGAAAGGCCGACCGACACAACACATGAGATAACCATAGAGCAGGCACCTAAAACAATTACAATATCATAAGAAATCAAAAGGAATGATCTCAAAATCACATGCTATGTCATGCAGTTAATCCAGCCCCCTTTGCAAACATCTTAGCGTCTAATGCAGCGGCGTATATAAAATTCTGCCTCAGGCCTTGCATCCCAGCCAAAACAACTTAATGGATTAATTGGGGAACCAACAGAGTTAATTAGGCCTTGGGGGTTATGATTCCACCCTATGTCAACTCTTGCTTCAGTCTCAACAGCCCTGCTGAGCAACCGCCACAATTAGCAGAGATGTTGTGTCAGTGTCCATGAATTAGCAGGAGGAAGAGAGATCTTGGCCACGGGAAGACGAATAGAAGGAGGTTGAGGAAAAAGAAGGGGAAGCCCATTTAGCCCCAAGTAAAGTTGAGTGCCAATTCAAGAAATAATTTGGAATTTAAAAACACTTTACAATAAGGTTTATTAGTTAACATTAGTTAATGTATTAACTAACATGAACTAACAATGAGAAAAACGTTTGTTACAGTATTTATTCATCTTTGTTGATGCTGTAATAAAAACACAGCTGTTCATTGTTTGTTCATGTTAGTTCACAATACATTAACTAATTGTGGCGAGCAGGACGAGGCCGAGGGCCGTGAGAGAATGGCGCGACACACCAGTCTCGTATCTCTCACGGAAGCATAACAGGAGGAGCGACGACAGGACGACAGTGAAGATCGAGAGAGGACCTGGACTATTTTATTTGATGTTTTGTTTTATTATGTGTGGCGGCAGTCGACCGTGAGGGGCTGCCGTCTTTACTTTCGTTTTTGTATTTGTTTCTTTATTTTATTAAAGTCTTTTGAACGTTCGCCGGTTCCCGCCTCGTTCTTCACATAACAACAAACTTTGTTACACTACTGTGAACAAATACAACCTTTGATTTTAATATCAAATCAGTTAATGTTGAAATTTATATTAACTAAGATCAAAAATGCTGAAGAAGTATTGTTCATTCTTAGTTCATGTTAACTAAGGTAGTTAACTAATGCTTTTTTGGTAACACTTTACAATAAGGTTCATTAGTTAAAATGAACCTTATTGTAAAGTGTTACCGAAAAAGCAACCTCAACTTTGAATTGAGGTTGCATACAGGATCCATATTATATTACATATCATCATATTGTTATAAATTCACTCACACATTGAAAGGAAGATGGATTTGAGATTCAGATTTTTTTCTCAACTCTATGCCAAGTTCATAACTGAATAAGCAGGAAGGAGCGTTCTGAATGCACCTCCTCTTTCTGAGAAAAAAAAGCTTTGATCTTAGCGGATGTTTGAATCCCGCTCAAACGATGACTTAGCACTTTCTGTGAATCTTTTTTGGAGGAAGCGCCCGTGTTTATAGCCACCTACGCAGACGCTCTGTTGAATTCCAATGCTGGATAAGCTAGCAGAGTCTTTTCCTGGCTGTGTTTATATGTACGTGCATGTTTTGTGAAGACTGCTAGCGTCTCCTCCGCCTGGTGCTGTTTATCGTCCCCACACACACACCCCCACCCCCGGGTAACGGATGCTCCCACACCCCCTCCCCCCACACACAACCGTAGACGAACGCCTGGCAGGGGCCAAATTGATTGGTGTGCTCTCTCCCTTCAAAAGGACCTGAACTCAATTTGCTTGCAATGGCTTCAATTTCCTGGCCAGCCAAATCTGCCCTCATTTTTTTTTTTCTTGAGGATTTTTTTTTTTTTGCCTACTCTTCCTGGAGGACCGTCATTTCATTTCATTACTTTGTGCGAATCCACCTGCCCTCTCCGCCTACTATTCATCCTGCGACAGAGATCAGCGTGTGTCTTTGTGAGTACATGTGTGTGAGTCTGTGTGCATATGTGTGTGTCCTGAGAGGGCAGAAATCGGTTTGTCAAATTGTCACCTAGTCCTTCCACTAAAAATTCATACGTTTATGCAAACACCTGCCATCACCGTTTCAATGTATGTGTTTTACAGTGACATCCAAAAGATATCCATCGACAATCTGGGATTTTTTTTTTTTTTTTTTTCATTTAAACCTGAGAATAAAAAAGTTGTAATTGGCATAAATGATGCAAGTGATAGCGTAAAATCTAAAATAATTTCTGTACATTACATTGATGCTGAAAATCAGTGGAAAAGGATGTCGACACGTGTACTCAAAGTATATAAATGATTTGTTTCCATTTTACCTGGCTATCTTTTTAGAAGCTCTGGGAACTATTAAACATGAACGCACATTATAAAAATAACATTTTGACAGTTTTCCTTCTCATTTTCATCCTTGTCAATAAGACTGTTTTCCTCTAGTGCTGCTGTAAATAGCACAACGTTAATGAAACGGCCAAACTCTGAGTGCGCTGAAATTTTTCATTACATGACAGCAGCCATTTGTCATTCTGAGATTTATAATTAATGTAGTTTATCTGCATTAACTCCTTTGATCCATCACGCTCCTGTCTGCCGTGAAGCATATTTTCTGGGCCGAATACTGCAAATAAATGGCACTGGAAATGCATGAAAACAAACAGCTGAAATGTGCGCTTCAATCAGCATGATGGTCTGGGTTATAACCTCACAAAAAAGCGCTGACAATCAGCCAAATGTCTGCCAAACAGGCGTACAAATTTGTTTAAACGCTGACATGATGTCGAGCAGTCAGACCTTTGAGTGTGTTCTCAGCCTTGAGAATTTCTCTGCATCTCCAAGTTGTTTAAATCCAATGATTTCCCTGTCATTGCCGATTATCAACAGAGCGTATGAAATTAGGGTTCGAAAAACAAATTAAAGTCAGGTAACTTCCCAGACCCCTCAGCAGAAGCAGATCCCTCTATCTCAGTGTCTGTGTTTGTCCGACTGTAACGTAATTGCCCGACCAGTCCTGATGAGCGGCAGCAGATATGGTGTCTGCACTGGCCCGAGGAAGTCGTCCCATGGCTGGCCATGAGATTGGAAAAGCCAGCCTCTGGTTCGCTCGTGCTCCTGGGAAATTAAGTCAGCGTGTATTGAGGTATTGAAATGAAGTATTGAACACGCCTCCCCTGTCTCAGTCACTGGTCCAAACAGATCGAGGTATAGACAGACAATTCCCTTTATGAAAGGAACAAGAAATTAAGCCCATCCCATGAGACTTCCAGGCCATCCATAATTTTACAATACCACTGTACAGTCAAGTAACACCTCACTGTGAATATACCAAGAATCATTTTGGATGTCTCCCTTATCAGACACATCTAATTCAGGTCTTAGAGTATCGAATGCGCTGAATCAGGTGTGCTAGATGAGGAAGATGCCAAAATGTGTAGTGCCACCATGGTTGAAGTAAAACGTGAAAACGACCAGCAGAGGCATCATGAATCGGGTTCGGACAAGTTAATCAAACAAATGGGAAAACAGCTGTAAAAGCTTCTTTAGGTGCCCTATTGATGATGAGGTGAAGAAATATTGAATTCCCACACATCAGCTGAGGGTGAGAGCGGAGGTTATGTACAGTGCTTTTGTAGTACTCAATCCCACACATAAAGGAAGCATTTGATGCAATTTGCTGGTTTTCCGTTGCTGAACCCACACAGCAGGTAGGTTTGCCCACCAGCTAATAACATGATACATAAACTGATGTTTACTCATGACAGAGGAACGTCAGGTTGCTTCCAGGCTTTATCCAATTCTATAACATGATTGTTTCCAGCCCATATTTGCAGTTCAGGCTGAGTGTGTTTGATTGACAGTTTTAGGGAAGTGGTTGAGTGACAAGCAGTGGATTTATTAACCCAAAAGTGACCTTAAAGCCACCAGGGAGGGTTTGCGCCGAACACAGCATTCCGAGGATAAAAGGGAAGGTGAAAGAAAGTAACACTCTTTTCAGCTGAATACCAAAAGTGAATTTCCCATAAAGGACTCAATTGTTGGATTTTTCCAGAGCATTCAAAAGGCCGTTTGGCACAGTTTCCAGCTCACCTCCGTGCGTAAAGTGTCCATTCTCCACCTGACATGCAGCCATAACAGAGGTAATAGGCATCTGTGCTCACAGCGGGAGAGTGAGGGACTTCATCTCTGACAGGAAGCTGATGATATACCTGTCCTGTTGAACAGCCATCTTCCTTCCCCTGCCAATCACCATATTACATATAGCATTTGAGAGAGGAAAAAAATGCCTTACTTCCACTGTCACTGAAAATCTTCTATTTGAAGTAGAATACATTATGGAAATATATTATAATTATTTTATACACTCACCTAAATGATTATTAGGAATAATCCTGATACTGTGTTTGACCCCCTTTCGCCTTCAGAACTGCCTTAATTCTACGTGGCATTGATTCAACAAGGTGCTGAAAGCATTCTTTAGAAATGTTGGCCCATATTGATAGGATAGCATCTTGCAGTTGATGGAGATTTGTGGGATGCACATCCAGGGCACGAAGCTCCCGTTCCACCACATCCAAAAGATGCTCTATTGGGTTGAGATCTGGTGACTGTGGGGGCCATTTTAGTACAGTGAACTCATTGTCATGTTCAAGAAACCAATTTGAAATGATTCGAGCTTTGTGACATGGTGCATTATCCTGCTGGAAGTAGCCATCAGAGGATGGGTACATGGTGGCCATAAAGGGATGGACATGGTCAGAAACAATGCTCAAGTAGGCCGTGGCATTTAAACGATGCCCAGTTGGCACTAAGGGGCCGAAAGTGTGCCAAGACAACATCCCCTACACCATTACACCACCACCACCAGCCTGCAGAGTGGTAACAAGGCATGATGGATCCATGTTCTCATTCTGTTTACGCCAAATTCTGACTCTACCATCTGAATGTCTCAACAGAAATCGAGACTCATCAGATCAGGCAACATTTTTCCAGTCTTCAACTGTCCAATTTTGGTGAGCTCTTGCAAATTGTAGCCTCTTTTTCCTATTTGTAGTGGAGATGAGTGGTACCCGGTGGGGTCTTCTGGTGTTGTAGCCCATCCGCCTCAAGGTTGTGTGTGTTGTGGCTTCACAAATGCTTTGCTGCATACCTCGGTTGTAACGAGTGGTTATTTCAGTCAAAGTTGCTCTTCTATGAGCTTGAATCAGTCGGCCCATTCTCTTCTGACCTCTAGCATCAACAAGGCATTTTCGCCCACAGGACTGCCGCATACTGGATGTTTTTCCCTTTTCACATCATTCTTGGTAAACCCTAGAAATGGTTGTGCGTGAAAATCCCAGTAACTGAGTAGATTGTGAAATACTCAGACCGGCCCGTCTGGCACCAACAACCATGCCACGCTCAAAATTGCTTAAATCACCTTTCTTTCCCATTCTGACATTCAGTTTGGAGTTCAGGAGATTGTCTTGACCAGGACCACACCCCTAAATGCATTGAAGCAACTGCCATGTGATTGGTTGATTAGATAATTGCATTAATGAGAAATTGAACATAAATTATATATATATATATATAAAAAATTCATTAACATATATTATGATTGTTATATTATATTATTATTCATAGTAATAGCATTATTTATTATTTTATTTATTATTTCTGACTACTATTACTAAAACTACTTCTACTACTACTACTATTACTACTAATATCAGTATTTCAATAATTTGATCAACTATTTTTAATTATCAGTGATGGTGGAATGGTAATAAGACAGTAGATGCGGGTGTTTCCATCAAAAGTTGTGAATTTAACTTCAGCGCAAAATTAGTATACTGCATAAAACATTTGTGAATAAAGCACCATTTCCATCCCATGTGTTCAATAGAACAAAATTTTCACTTCCTGGGAAATTGGAGCAAAATATCTGTAATAAAAATGGAAGTTGTTGCAATCAGGGAAGCCGCTGTGGCTCTTTTTGCCTCCATCATAAATGCATCAGCATTCATTAGCATAAGTGCAGAGCACGCAGACGAAACGCAATAAACACTGTCATGTTAACTTGCGTTCGGATGCTGGTATTTGAGAACGCAATCATGTGAGACACTTCTGGGAGGTCATTATACCAAAAAATTCTGACGATAGACTTCGGCTCAGACATTTCAGAATGATCAAACCAACATTTGAGACGCGGTGCGATGCGATTGGTCTGCTGGTTACACCAGTTATCCAATCACATCCACTGTTGAGGCAAAGTCACCTGAGTTTTTTGTTGTGCATCGAGATATTTTTTTTTCAGTAAATGTGTCCATCAAAGTTTGTGTGCATGTCTTCTTATCGGATAATACATTTATTCACCTCAATAGAGTTTTTCAATGTGGATGGAAACATAGATAATAATAAGAGAATCAGTTACTTGTTTGCATCTTCTGAAGAAAATGTGGTGTTTGTCACATGATGTTAGGGACTTGTGGGTGGTTAAAGTATTCTGGTCTCTATAGATCCGGCTTCAATGTAAGCCAATGGGATTGTTTCCCTCATTTTATTGGCCACCAGGTGAAATTCATATATGTAAGCACACCTTTTCCCCTAACAAGCCTTACAATTTAAGGTATAATCCATGTCTGTGCAGCTTACACACCAAATCTCTAATACTATGTACAAGCATTACTATCAGTAGCGGTACCCTTTGTAAGCACCACTAATAAACAGAAAAAAAAAAAAAACAATGTCACATTATGCACACGTTTCGCTCCAAGCTGACTCATTACGAAAGAGTGTGTGTTTGAACACGGCCCTGGCGCTGTAATTCTGTCCGGTTCTGATACTAAATCTCTTATCTGATATCTTTTTCACTCAGTTTCTCTTTCTCAGCTTTCTCTGGCTCTGTAATTCCTCTGGGCTTAAATAAAGAGATAAGGCATCCAGTGTAAGTAATGGTGTGCACCCACGCAATCCTAACTAACTGCGCTTCAGTCCACACGGACCACTGCCAGTCCATGGGATACCCCACTTCACAGTGTGTGTGAGAATGTGTGCAAAATTCCAAAGCTCTGAGCTGTTAGTTAATGCCTTGCTTTACAGCCAATGAAGAACATTGAAAAATACCTCCACTCGTACAGCTTAGAAATAATCGTCCTTCCTACCGAAAATCAATGTCAAATGTATATTAGCATTAGGCCTGCACAGAATCTGCACCCACAAAAAGCCTCACAAAATCTATCTATCTGTCCCTCAAGTACATAAAGGCTATATAACTTTCAAACCTCATTCAAAGGCTTTTGGTGCAATTGTAATGCTTTGACAAGCCAACATTCAAGCCAATTACTGTGATATTGTAACAAAAAGACTTAAATTTCACATTTAAATCTATTCTATGTAACTGTACATTTAGCTGCTGTATGTATGTATATGTATGTGTGTCTGTATAGTGTAAATAGATTTTCTTTCAGTGTGTGGCAATGCAATAAGTAAAGTTGCAGCCCAAAGCAAGACAGATAGAGCTGGCTGTGAGTATGTGTACGCTGCAGATAAATCAATTAAAATGAGCGCGCCTGACAAGCGTTTGTAACATGCAGCGCTGGTTGAGGTGGATAGCGATGGTCTCTCACATTTACTGTGACACCAGGAGATCTAGATGCTGCACCGACAGGGAATATTCAAACGCAACAACTCACACCTTCATATGAGCACTGGGGTTTAATCTTTCACATATAGAGAGTCTTGATAAAATGAAAAAAGGAAGGTATTTTAAAAGGGGCCAATCACAAGAAAAAATGTTTCCTTCACAGCACAAAGCTCCCTCCACCCTGTTATTTATGAAGGCTGACCTTGTTGGGGGCGTTTTTGCTTTTTCCATTCCAATGTTACATTTCACAAGTGAAAATGTGAGCCAATCATCTCATTTGCATATACTTAGAGGTCTTAAATGTACAGCAGCAAAAGCAGCCTGTTTATTTCCAAGGGTCAGAGAGAAGTGGAAAAGGGCCATGACAACTAAATTATGACTGCAAGAAACCTTGAACAGTATTATAAATGAACTTCAGGGGGGAGATGCAAAAATGTTTGCACTTGAATGTGTGCATATTTTATTTAGACAAAGAAATGTCTTCCCGCCCATAAGGAATTTGAGTGATAAACAAGTCAACTTCCATATCGATGCATTACAGTAATATCTCCGGGTTCATTCTGCATTCTAGAAACGAAAAGCCAGGGTTCTCATACATCAAAAGCATACCAACAAACTCCGTATGCATGAAATATCCCCTGGCACGCACGCTGAATTGAATGTTAACGTATGAACTGTTCGTGATTCAACTGAAATACGCCGGCTGTTTGCTATTCATCTACTCCTATCCTTCTGTATCATCTTTGCTCATATCTCAATGGACTGAGTCTATTGTCTCAGCGTGCATCAATGCGATGTCCTCCATTACTTGTGTGACACTGAGGTCGTCCACCTCAAACATCAAAAGAATGATAAGCAGCCGTGATTCAGAGGGATGCGTCTGAAAGGCCATCCAAAGCGGCCATTTTCTGTGCATCACAATATCTCAGGGTCATTACACTGGCAAGGATCAATACAAGAAAAATGACAAGTTATTGGGCCTGCCACTCAAGACGAAATGCGGGCCCGATCCTCTCTTGTACCATGTGGCACACTCCAGGCCCTGAGAGCGCATTCATCAATCCTGCTTTAATGTGCTTAACCTAACGAGCGCTGTTTAGAACGAGCGGGGGAGACGGTTTTGTTGCAAAGTTATTCAGGCCAACTCTTCCCTTTGTAATGGATCGGGATGACTAAGTCAGATTATGTCTGCTTTCTTTATCTTTATGTTTTAGGAAAGAGGCTGACAAGTGTGTAATGCCAACATGGGCTCTATAACAAAACCTAGTGAGGCGCTTTTCTGCGTACCGGCGTCTACATAGGCAGCTGCCATCCTGACTGAACAACAGTAGTGACTCATTTGGAACACTCTGTATAGGCAACAACTTATGTGAAGCACACTGGAGACAAGACTAATGCCGGATTTCAATAGTGTTAGCATTGCTAATGCTGTGATACTCTAATACACCACTCACAAATACTGGATAGCTCATTTTGACATTAATTGAATTGCAATACTGTATGTTTATATGTAAGGATATGCAAATCACAGATACACATACATGCATATATCCGTTTCCACAAAACTGTTAAGCAGCACAACTGTTGTTGTTGTTCAACATATTAAGCTAGTAATCAGAAATGTTTCTTGAGCAGCAAATCAACATATTAGAATGATTTCTGAAGGATCATGTGACACTGAAGACTGGAGTAATCATGCTGAAAAATAATGACGGTAAAAGAGTAGCAATACTCGAGAGCACGTAGATGTGAATTTGAGAACTTGTACAATAAATATTCGTACTTGTATGTGAACATTTACACTCACAGCTCCAATATGAAAACCTGTAAAATAAAATCTGAAGTTGAATGTTGAAATTTGCACTCGCAGACAATAGTCACAAACCTGTATTCTGAATCTGAAGCTGCAGACAAGTAGTCACATATGTGTACAATGCCATTCACAGAAATACAATGACAGTCACAAACATTTAAAATATATTTGCATTTATTCTTACATTCACATTTGCAGTACAACCTCAATTAGTCACTTGCAACTTCTCAAATCTGTCACTGCAAATTCAAATTTCGAGCCTTGACTTTTGCTACTCTTATATACGAGGTGCAAAACTAACTTGTGCACTTGCAACTCAGTGGCGGAGAGAGAGAGAGAGGGAGGGGGGGGGGGGGGGGGAGCAGGGCTGTTCAAAGCAGCCTTTTTATTGGTTGGCGCCTAGCCAATGAAATGGGACTTCTATTGTACGCGATGATGTCACGAAACACAGCTCCTCGTGGATGTTCTGAAAGGCTGATGCAATGCATTTTGGGACTGGTTTATCTATGAAGAATATATGTGTTGGTGACTTTTGCCAAAATAACACTGCCTGCCTTGTGGAAACAGCCTTTGAGTCAGGAGTGTGTATGATGCCTCAAACGCCTCCTCCATAAGCAGCTCACTAGGCTTTGGACCAGAGCCACGGTCTCCCTGGAGGTCTTGTTCAGGCATTAAAAGAGACAAAAAGAGGATCAAACTTTGCTGGTCAAGTTACAAACACTCTTACAGTCACCTCTAGCATGTTTCTCTATATGTCCACAATGCCAATCATATTTGACCTTGGGCACACACTCTGTCCAAACCATAATTACTGAACACGGACAAATTCCCCTCAGGCTAATTTCACACATTTCATAAGTTTGACTTGTGTAAAATATGTACACATTTCCTAACTGTGAATAGAATATTCATTCATGTGTATCTAGAACAGCAAGCAGTCTCAACGTTTAAGTGTATCTCAGAAAACCATGAAATATATATACACACACACTATACAAACAAACCAACAAAAAAGTTTTGTCACTCTGTAATTCTCAAATATAACAGGTCAAGTTGAACATATCAACTCAATCGATTTATATCTGCTTGGAGTAATAATCATTTGTAGCTGACCTTATCTTGAAGATGCGCTACTTGAAGTCTGAAAAAACTTAATTAAACTCCAAGGCCTTACAAGACAAAGATGGTCCACATTTACAAGTACCTTTTTTTTCCTGTAGCTTAAGAAGTTTTCCGATTTTATTCCTGATCTAAAATATGGTCTCGAAACATAGTTTTTGACAAACGGTAAAGTAGATTTTGGTCTTAACAGACATTTTAGACATGACATAATCATGTACGGCTGGAATTAGCTGCCCAGTATCCGTCTAATATCGCCACAGTGAGTTTCCTTGTCCTTTCACAAAACTAAACCAATGAAAACAATTGACTCTCTTTATTATATCAAAGTATAAGAAGGAGAGGAGAAAGCTAAATAATGTGCATAGCCATTGCCATAAAGGGATCTGTACTGTAAGTCTTTTTTGTTTCTTTCATTACAAGATATATGTACACAATATAAATTACACTGATTCAGGTCAAAATTCAGAAGCTGAAGAGAGTATCCTCCTCGCACTCAGTAATGATAAAACAGGGGAAATGTGTTAATTTAATCAAACATAAAATGATCTTATTCAAAAGATACAACTGTGAATTGCTCATAGTTTGGTACGGTGCTCTCCTGAAGTGAATAACTGCTTTGGTGAGAGAGCATTTGCAATGAAAATAAATGCATTAAAATGCAAATTCAAGCATGTAACACCAGGCAAGGTGTAGTACAGTACAGCAGGACACGTGTAAGCCGCTGTCGGTATGTTCGAGAGAATCCTACACAATTTAATGAGTGCACATCCACGGACGTCTTCCATTAGTGCTTTCATCTTCAGCATCTTGCCTTGACTTTCATTAAAAGGCTGGTAGAGGAGCGCAGGGAGCTAAAGGAATGTTTGCCTTAGCGATTTCAAATAGCAAAGATGTCTAACCAGTCAGCCCAAGAGCTTGTACAGTACTTCATTCACACGAAAAAACGGTGTTCCACCGAGATCCTCCACTATTACCACAAAGGAACATGATTCACAACAATTTCCTTGAAAGCTAATAATAAAGCAGGAGCTCTGATGGAGGAGAGAGGTGCAGTAAAAGAGTATGAGGTGATGAATAGGAGAGTTAGCTACAGATGAAAGACTACTTTATAAGACAGCATACTATGCCCAAAGATACCTAAAGTGGTTTGAGACGCTCCTCATGGACAGAAACTTTTGAAAAAAACATCATGTCTAGTTGGATCATGCATGCCTTGTGATCATTAAAACGTTTTGTGAATTTTACGACAGTCAGTAGCCACTGTTGAAGACTATAAATACATAATGCCATAAATGGATCCAAACTGTTGTCAAAATATTTTTGATTAACTTTTTTTTAGTTACTACAGCTGCTCTCCAAAATGAACGTCCCCCCAAATATGCTGACAATTTACGGCAAGGAGGTTTCTGTTGTGTGAAAGCTGTTTGCACAAAAAAATCTATTAAGCATACTCAGACATTTCCCCATTCAACCCTGTTTCAGCCTCAGAGTATTAAATACATAAATGTACAAAAAAGGTAATTGTGACGTATTTTTTTTAACAGGAACTTAATTTCATGTAACTGTGATTTAATTTCTAATT
This sequence comes from Tiaroga cobitis, assembly GCA_030578255.1. NCBI lineage: Eukaryota > Metazoa > Chordata > Actinopteri > Cypriniformes > Leuciscidae > Tiaroga > Tiaroga cobitis. The sequence continues at coordinate 43,561,451 of CM060596.1, forward strand.
CTAATTTAATTTCTTTGTTTTTCACTCTTCCCCATCTCTCACGCTGACTTCCATTCAAACAAAACCGCCTCTGGTCTCCTGCAATGTTATGCATTTTTGAGCAGAGATTGAAGGTTCACCCCACGGGTAAGTGCTCTATAGGATACATGTGATGCTGTCTTAGATTGAGGCCAAAATAAGGCATCACTTTCATAAAAAAAAAACAGCATAACTGTTCAGAAGTGTTATAAATTGCTGCCTTGGCTGACCACTCCAGTTTAAAACATCTATAGAAGCAGAGGATAGAAGAAGAAAATATGCGGATGAGTTTCATTTGAGGTGTATAGACTTGTTTGTTTTCATAGTCATCTATCTAAACTCCTCATCACTGCCCTGCATGTCACTACCAGCACATAATCTTCTCAAAATCAGTTAGAACTTATTATCCCGAGCATCTGACTGTTCTAAAAAAAAGCTGTGATGAAATGTGTCTTTTCAAGACTCTGAAAGAGAGCGTGATCGTGGTCTGGATTGGTGAATCAGGGAAAGGTGCTCAGTAATGAGGCGGCCACTGCTGCAGGCACTCCTCATGGCACCGCTAATACTGTAATTGGATTATTATGGTCATAATTAAGGACGGAACACACAGCGAAGAGCCACAGAGTCTACAGCTCATTACTGTTGTTCAAATGCAAACAAACAGACCCGGCAAACAAGATTTATAAGACACAAAGGAGGCGTCTCTCCTCAAATATCAACTGCTCTGGGTGCGCTGAGACAGATGGCTGCGGGCAGGCTGTGTTTTCATGGCAGTCTGACCCACAATATATGGCCAATCTTTAGTTTTGCTGTGAAACGATGGCACATGGTACATTTATTAATGTCTTTAAAGGGGTCATCTCATGAAGCGTTTCTTTATCTTTTAAAATACAAGATTTCAATGTATTGTGAAAAAGACAAAACAAAAAACACCTAACTTACCTGAAAAGGCATCTCATTCTGATGAATTTGACATCTGATGACGTCTAACAGAAACACCACATCCTAACGCTTTACCATCCACGTTTACATGTCAACAACCCCAACTGGGTGCTCAGTAATTTAGGAAGGAAATAAAACGCATGTAGATAATATTATTGAATGAAAGGACAAGAGAAGTCTAACTACATATGTGCTGTTTCTGGCTGTGTGTAGCACCTACAGCTCTGCAGAAGAAGAACTGTACTGGACTTTTCAGCAAACCCAGAGCGCTGTGCACTAAAAACTAATGAGACATATGGTTCTTTTCCCAAATGATACATTTCATGTGCACTTGCGGACTTACAATTGCCGTCATGTGCGCATGTCCATTAAAGGGGCATTATGCAGGAATCCCGTTTTTGTCAAACAGCGACCCCTAGAGTTGCTGTGGAGTACTTGAATTTAACGTTACTGTCGTAAATACCAATCACTCAGAGCGTGACATGGCCTATTACATAGTATACAATAGTACATTGTGTTTAATTTGTCGTTTAATGAGATATAATATATGTTGTTAGTGGTGAGAATTTTCACGTGATTAAATACATAGATCCGACAATTATCCCATGAACTTTAATGGTCCAGAGGCAGAACTTTTGCCAAGTGTGTCAGAGGTTCTGGGTTCTAATCGGTACTAGTAGTATAGTTTATTTTCCTCATCAAAACCGATTGTTTATTAGTGGTTGAATTTCAAGCAGGGACATGTTTTTTGTGCATTAGGTTTTGTGATTTCACCATCGCCTCCGTGTGCAGTCTATGGTGAAGACAGTGCGCGCGTCACAACAGAACACTGTAACTTATCTGCACCACTGATCGCAGAGGCAACGAGCACTTTGGTCACTTGATTTAAAAAAGAACACATTTCAGATCGCCTCTTATTTAACAAACAAACTAAATGAATGCTCTACTAGAGTTACCTGGAGATGTTTTATTTGTTTGTAATGGTACATCCGTGCCGCGAGAGGTTTCAATGGGGACATAACACACCCGCAAATTATGCCTATGCTCGTGTCCGACTCCTCGCTCGGTCAGTCTGCCGTTTCCTCTTTCTCTGTTCCTCCGACAATGCTTTCCTAGCTTTCTGCATATATGCCGGCTCAGCCATGACGATAGTGTGACAAACTCCATCCCTCTATACCTTGTTCCTGTGTGTATGTGTGCAGTTGCCGTAAAGGAATATGTTACATCGCGAGAGCTGATATCACGCGATACTTCCTGACACTGAGCACGGCGGCCCGCCGCACCGAAGTTGCAAGTGAGATTTTTGCGCTCACAGGCACCAGGGGGGGTCGAGACGCCCACCATTCAACCCGAAAGAAGTTATATAACCATTTCAATAACTCTGAAGCTGTTCAGTTAAGTTAAAAAAGCTGCATAGTGTCCCTTTAAGTCCACAACACTGTAGGGTGTCCTATTTGTCATTTTAGGTTTCAGAAGGGTGCTCGCAAGCGCCCCATTTGTGGCCGATATGCACACCCGACAGTCAAAGAGGCTCTACGTCACAAAAGTGTGGACTCAGAGAAAGATTGTGAGGATTTAGGGTTTTGTTTGGGACAGGGCCAAGGATGTTTACATATAGGTCTTAAAGGGATAGTTCACCCTAATGTTTTTTTGTTTTGTTTTTTAAACCTGTCATCATTTATTTACACTCGCTGTTCCAAACCCGTATGACTTTGTGGAACAAAAAAGATGACATTTAAAAAAAATGTGATCATTTAAAAAATGCCTCTGACGAATGCAGCCGACGAATGTGTCATCCGGAGGCCACAGCCTTCGAAAGTACACAGCTAATATTTTTTTAGGTAAACTATCCATCCCCACAGGAACATAAACAGCCTCTCTAATTATAAGGATCAGAAATAGTGGTTATGTTGGTGAGAAAAAAAAAAAGACTAACATGTGAAGCTCAAGGAAAAATAAAAGAATAAAAAGTATTTTCTGACCCTCTAAGGACATAAAACACATTAAATATCCACACCCTGAGGACATCCATAAGAAAGCACAGATTATTATAACTGCACATCTAAGTAAGACATCTGAGATATAGGCCTCTCTCTTATTCCCCAGCTCTCACTCGAGCTCTCATTTTCCACGAAGATCAGAGTGCTGTCAATCTCAACCTGGTCATTGCATCAGGGATGAAAGAGAAGACATGTTTCACTTGCATCAGAACAGTCATGGAAAGAAAAGGGCCACAAACGGATGTGTTTTGCACCCACTACAGTCAGTCTCTCTGTCTCTCTCTCTGACAGCTAATTATGAAGTTTACATCTGTGTGTGCAGTGAAAGTAGCTGCTTTATAAAAGTTGGAAGAGTTACAGAACCCCATTACTCCAATGCTCGAAATAAATGGTGGTTTGAGTAGTAGGATTGCTCCCTTCCAAATGTGCAAATCAAATGCAGTCGTTTCATCCAACTCTCCAGAGAAGAGAGAGCTCATGCAGACTTTGATGTAGGCCCACAGAGGATACTCCACTGACTGTCACGTCAGTTGAAAACATAGTTTTAGGGCTTTTTTTATTATTATTTTAAGCTTTGGTATTAAATAGAGATAAAAACAATAGATTGTTGGCTCCTTTTGTACGTGGCTCTCTGAACCAAGTATCCAGTTTGTATGTTTATGATCTTACTGGAGAAAAATTAACAAACAAATATATGAACAACTTTTCTTGTCAGGCGAAACAAACTATTCTAGTTGTGGTAAACAGCAAACATGACTAATATAATATTCAGAATGGAAGAAAAAAAGCTAGGAAAGCATTAATATTAATAGGTTTATTCCTCAGTTTGAATATCTAATACAGTTCATTGTGCATTCAGGCTACCTGTCATGAGACACCAAAATAACAAGGAAGGCGATTTATCCAGCAGAACGGCGGAGTTGAGTCCCACGCAGGCTAAGAAGATAATAAAGATCCATTTGGCATTAAAATTAAAGACTAGAGAACATTTGCTTTCACTATGTCCCTTATGATCTCACTGCATATTGAGGATAATGGGCTACGAATCATCTTAGATCCTCAGAAAAAAAATAAAGTATGTCCTCTAATTTGGTCCTGAATTTGAAAATCTTATCTTTCAATCATCACTTACTCACCCTAATGTCGTTAAAAACCATTATGAGTAACTTTATTCTGTGGAACACAAAAAGGTGAAGAAAAACCTGGCTGTTCTTTTCCATATAATGAAAGTAAAAGGTATTGACTGCTTTTTAAATGCTTTTATGGTGCTTAACTGAAGCCATCCAACTCATGCACTATAACTCTTCAAATCCATACAAAAGCCATACAGTAGTCAAGTTACCATGTTTGATTTGAGAGATAGAATAATAGAATATAGAGCATAAGCTGGAACATTTTTACAATATGTCTATGGTAGAAATATTATAAATACCCCCCATTGACTTCCATTAAGAGCAGCCAGGATATTTCAAAATGGCTTCTCATTACATGAGAGTGAGTAAATGATGACAGTGTTTTCATTTTGTGGCAAATTATTCCTTTTATTCAAGGTGAATAAAAGAGACTTTGAGCAAAGGAGGGTGATGACGTATCTTTGTCATGATGAAGTGAGATCAGTCGGAGGTTCTATAGATCAAAGTCTTACTGGTACCAAAGCAATGCCTGAAGCGTGACAGAGCAACAGTGACGATCACCCTCGGCAGGGTCACGGTGACAGCAGACCTGAGCGAAGGCAAGATGGCTCCATGCTGAAAAAGACACAGCTCACCCCTACTGCCACACTGAATGCACGACAACGCCTGTGACCTTGAGAGTCACTGAAGAGCATTAGCATTAAACAGCTGAGAGCTGCTCATAATATGCAGCAGCACTTTAAATCACAGAGATATTCTTTACAGATTCTCCTTTTCACATCCCTCGTTAGTCAATGACGAATTATTAAGCCTTAAACATTCAGCTGTACTGATTGGCTATAACCCATGACATCAGAATGGACTAGTTCCTTTACATTTACTGTTTATGAATTAATATTTCATTCCATTTGTTAATTAATTGCTTTTCAGGGAAATGGAAAAAAAACACCTTTTTTTTTAAAAAAGGCACTTTTCAAAGTTGATAATGTGGTTTTATATATGGTCATGTCCCACTATATTATTAACATTTCACCAAAATGAAGCTCAAATTGAGTTACACGTTTTTGAGTTACAAGTTCTGAGAATTTGGGAGATCCGTGCTTTGTCTGTCATTAGAATGGCCGCATCTGAGGCAGCAAGTGCATCGTATTACGTTTTCATCAACTTACTGCTTATAAAGTTTACTGTAGCTATGTGGCTGCTCGGTTTTGTTTCTTCTGTCATTTGGTCAAAATCTCATGGTATAAAAGATGAAGAGCTACGCACAGGCTATTTGACGCAGTATTGGCTATGACTCGACGACAAATGCTAGACTAAGACACTCTTCTCCGCTCCTCAAATACATAATACATGAGTCTTTATGTACAGAGAGCGACGTTGCAAAATATGCGCGGCACTTTATTTACTATTGAAGTGAGTGAAGTTATGAGGTTTTGCCGACAGTTTAAGGCAATAAAAATGACGAAATAGGCCTGATGTGACGGTTTATGGCCAATCAGTATGTCTGAAGAGAGTAGAATAGTTATCCGAGTATCCCCAAATCTGCAAATCGTTTTTTAGACTAATCTCGCACAAGAACATTCAAGCATAAAACGAGCCAAACATGAAAGCAATCTTCAATAGTGATTAGCTCCTTTGAAAGAGTTCCCCGACCATTTTGTGTCTGTCCCCTTCACAAGGAATTTCATCAGTGCAACCGTACTCTTGAGCTGCCATGAAATAACCACATTCGTCACCTTTAATTTAGCAATTAAGCCATTCACACTGCTGTGTGACACCACCCAGCATGCCTGAGGAAGGCAAAAATAGCTTTGGGATCTGGTTCATCTTTTATTTCAAGTCAGCTGGTGACCTAGCATGCTACTCAAAGACTGCATCGGGTGACCTCCAAAGCTTCAAAACACTCCCGAGGTTTACCAGTCTATTCTTGCGCTGCAACAGGAAATGTGTGACTCTTTTCATGTTTTCTCTTTTACTTCTGCAGCCTCTCTCCAGCCATTTAGCCACCTCAACTGATGCTAAAGCTCTAGCTGAGCTCTCATCCCTATAGTGTCTACTAATTATTCTCTCAAGCGCCTTTGGAATCTTGAAGCACGTTCTCGAGGAGCTCTCCCTCTCTTCGTAACAGCCGGGCGGCGTTCTCCAAGGCATTTCTGAGAGGTCTCAATGAGCCTCCATAACTTCTCAGATCGCCATGGATTGAAATCAACACTACAGCAAACCACTGAATCATTAGGATGAACTTGACTTGCATTCGCCCAAGTTCTATGCATGTGTGTCAATATTTGATAGATCTCAGGGAGCATGTTAGGGGCAGAAGGCGCAGATGGTCTGAAGGAAGTTAAGTTATAGAGTTGTCTCATCAATTTTTTAGTAAACCAACCTCATGTTCCATTCATGAGTGCCCATGGCCTTGTGGGCAACCCCAAGCACCTCTCTGACTCATCTTCTTTCCCAGAAAAATAATGCTTTCTACACTGTTAAGTGGTCAACTCTGAGAAAACCTGATAACCTGAAACAATTGATCCATTGGCAGCAGAAACCAGCTTCTCAATGATGAATCAGAACGTACAGAGAATTTCTGGTTTCTTGTTCCATTTTCTTTGTTTGTTTGTTTTTTCCTAAATGCTAGTCAAGACTTCCTTTGCACTCACTTGCCATTAAAGAGCTGCTGACTCTGTAAAATGGCTAATATACTGTAGTTCTTACATAGACAAACACACAATTATCCTTATGCTGAAGTGTTTGCATGCCTGCAAAGTGCATATGATAGCATGTAAATGAAAACATCAAATGTAAATAACAATCTCGAGTTCAATTAATCTTAATGAATAAAAAAAAAAAAGTTTGAATGAATTATTCAATGACTCACTCATAAATACTTCTCTTGTTTTGTTACTGGATGAATACGCGTTTTTGAAGCATAAAGTTACTTTCAAAAGGTGATTTTCTCTATTTTGATCGCTACCATAGACATAAATAAGTGATTATTTCCAAACTATAAACTGTTATCCAAATACTTCTGTGATAATATAAATATATCTTGTAATCGAAATAACGAAACTGTGTGGTCAAAAAAAACACACAGTGTGAAGCTTGTGAAGCTGTTTCATACCTATACTGTACATGATAACATCTCTCTCTGGGTCAACACAGAAATGAATGTTCCAGAGTAATTTTGTCAAAGGTTTAATAGACACAGACGAATCATTGTTAATTATTATATTATTATTATTATAAGAATGAGATTGTGTGGGTGTCTGCAGGGCCGAAAAGTGGTGACGATTCTAGGGGCCCCCGACCTATATATCACATTATCTATGTGACTTTTAAAAGTTTCTTAAGATTAATATTCATTTGTGATTTATAACACACACACAAAACATTTCTGCAGCACCACCAAGTTATAAACCCAAGCATCATCAGTTAATAACAAACACATTTGCTCTAATGTGACATAAATGTCAATCATATATCCCTGTCATTATTACACTCAAAGGCACACAGCAGGATTAAGTACTTTATTTCAATAAACTGAGACACTAATGCGGTTAACCCCTACAACACCCAACACAGCTCATCTCATAGACAGACAACCAGCGGCTGAACCTGGTCTTTGTCAAAACAAAATCACAACCATATTCAAGTTTAAACTTCGAGGAATAAGTGGATAAATGTTTCTATATCAGGATGCTGATAACTAGGATTGTATGGCAAACATTACTACAGGCCAACATATCAGCACTAACTAACACTTTAATACCCATCTGTTAGTGCCCTAAAGCAGCGGGTTGAAGGCTTCTCTCACTGATAACTTTGAAACGACTACTGAAATAACACTGACTGTAATAAATAATACAAATTGCAAAGCTCAAGTGACTTGACCTATAAATTATATCACTGTGACCACAGAAAGTTAACAAAATTTAAACTTTGCTTCTACCATCTGGCTGGTGAGAAAATGTCTCTCAATGTAATTTAATTCTGCATGCTTTATGGTCATTACAAAAAAATATTTCCCCAGCAAAGCATTTACAGCTTAGTAGAGTATAATAAAAAATAGATACATTAATCACAAAAGAGCAAATAAAGTAAAATAAATAAAAAATAAAAGTTAAATTAAACTAATAATAAGCCATCTACAATTGAAGAAAAAAGTAAAATAAAAAGTTATGGAAAACAATCTACAAAAAAAGTAAAGCAATATACAAATTACTTACAAAAAGTATAATACATTATATGAAAGGGCACAAGTTATTGAAACGGATTGAGTAAATAAAAAAAAATACTACATATCTATCAATCCATCTTTCTCACTCTTTCCACATATAACTTTTGTCGAGGATTTCTACTGCCGGACAATCTGTTAACCACATTTCTTTCCCTTTATCTGTCTGTCTTTGTGTGCAAGAAAAAGCATGCCATTCCAAAAAAAAAAAAGGAAAGGAAAAGGAAAGCGTCTCCCTGAGCTCTCTTCCCCTCTAACCTCCATTACCATGTCAGCAAACAAAATCCAAAATGAGATTCTGGCGCAAGGTGATGAGGTCACAGGCTGAGGTATTGGCGAGCGGCATCCGCACACTGACTTCTTCACCCCGATCACACTGCATAAAGAGATAAGCAGCCTCTCTATGTTCAATGCCCCAGATCACTGCATCAACACAGTGTGCTTTACACGGCTCCGGCCGGCCCTCTATGAATGGCAGAATTATTGGCTCGGTTCACCGGAAGACATGCTGGAGATTCCTTTGATTTGTCCTTGTGGATCTGACAGGGAGTTCTTAAATGATACCGTCTGTAATCTGTGGCTGAAGCACTGATGCTGAGTAGAACTGGTGTAAACCAGGAGCTTTTACTCGTGATGGCGATGAAAAGAGGAAATAAGAGTGTGAGGGGAGTGATGGAAAGGAGGACGACGAGGGATGTGAAGAGGTTTGGGGTGGGAGGGATGGATGGAGAAAATGAGAAGTTGGCAAGAAGAGACGAGACAAAAAAGAAAAGAAAAAACTAATGACAAGAGATTAGAATAAATGAGACGAGACTAAACAGAACTAGAACAGACCAAATGAAATGAGACATTATATTTTCTCCTATATTTTCTCCTTCCAGCACCCCATGCAAAATGTTGCACACGATTCTTAAAAAACAAAACAATGCAGGAATGTGTGAAGTGCAACACACACACACACACAGACACATATGAATGAAACAAACTAAAACTAATTCTTAGAAAGATACATTCACATTCGTTTTCCTGGTAGAGGCTTTTTATCACAAAGTCCCTGTTTAAACCTGGTATTAAGATGTGTTTTCATATCGTTTGATCTAAAGGACAAAATAATCTCGGGCAATTTACATGAACGTGACCGGAGAAGACGGAAAACATACGGAGAGCATCAGCTTTCGATTCTGCTCTGACAGCCACAAGACCAGCCGAGTGTGTGTTATCAAGCACAATGTTCTCTCACCATTCCTGATTTCTATGTATCATCTTCAAACCAAACTTGGGTCTCCAGCTGACAAAGTTTAAATCCAGTCTGTCTAGTGCGCTTCCCATAATGTTAACACTTTAGGCCAGTAGACGGTCTATTGTGGCTGTTTGAACACATTCGACAAAACAAGTGTTTAAACTATTAAAGCGTTTTCGACTACCTCTGGAAGTAGTCGAAAGTGGACAAGCTCAAAACATTTTAGACCCCCATTCACACCTATATTTAGCATTGTCCTCTTGGGATAAGATCGTCCAAAGTGCATCTTAATTCCAGGTGTAAACAGGGCCAAAGCGACAAACAAGGATGTGCATGTATTAATTACATGACAGTTACCTAGGCATGCATCTAAAGTACGAAACAGGACATTTCTTTCACGAGCATCGTACAGGCCCTGAGACCTGCTTGGCTCCCTCTGTGATGAGGCGTCTGGGTAGATATAGTATGACAAGATTAAAAGTGACTACCCTAAAAAGATTATGGAAAGCTTAGGCGGGCTAGCACACATTAGCCAAGCAGGAGGAGCCCTGCCAAGCAATTTGGAGTTCTGATCCTTGAAAACAACTACAGTCGGGTTGAGCTTGTTACCGACTAAAAACCGTCAACGTCCTCGGAGAGCCTGAGCTCGTAATAACACAGGAAAAAAAAGCACGCAGGAAACAAAACGAAAGAAAAGAAGCGAATGCCAAAACACATTTCACCTGACCTCGAGAGAGGGAGGAATCAATAGCCGGAAGTCATCCACGCTCTTTATGGAGGCCTCAGCTTTGATGTAGCACGGAACGCTCGCTCACAATCTTCCTTAGCCTTCATCCCTTTTTTTTCCACTCAGCACTGCTTTGTGCCTCCCCTTGCCTTCTTGAGCTCCCTTAAGGGGCTTGCGGTCTCTCTTCAACAATTTATTTATTTCTTTCAAATTTAACACAACAGTGTTTTTGCTGAAATGATAGATTGGATGCTGGATACAGTGTGTATGGTGTAAAATGTCACAAAGTGGTGCACCATGCCGTGAAACTCCACAGGATATGACCGACAATGATATATTAGTTCCCGTACACCTTCTTCTATTCGCTGGGCTGCCCTCCCTACTCAACCTTTTTCCATTAAATTGTCAAACATCTCCCACTTCACAGACATTACTCCAATAAAAGATACAGTGCTGAAATCAATAGCCGTGTTTGCCTAGGAGGCTTCGGCGGCTGCAGATACACACCGCGGGTCACATTGTGGCCCATGCAGCTGATTACCTCCAGACCCTCAGGTCAACGTGTCAGGATGCCTCCCTATCCTAGAGTGTGCCGCTTGGATAATGAATGAGGACCATGTTTGCAGGGTCATTTGAAGGACAAAGCTGTCTTGCACACATCTAAAATGATAGGGACTGGGTGACAGTGCTAATTTTCGAGGGGGTGGTGTTTTTTGGTACATTACAGACAAACAAGTAACAATCCAGTGTCTTTCATGCAGATCGAATTGGAAAGTTTTTGCCTCGAATTCTGGGAAATAATTCAGAGAGTGCTGAGGTTCTTGTTTAAACTTTGACTATTTCTTCCTGGAATTAAGCAACAGCTGTTTCTGCTTTTTTCATAAAACGTTCACACTAAAGCCTAAAAGATTCAGAGAGAATAAGAAACTGTCTGGACACCGTCAATAGAAGTAGGATGTGACAATTCCATTAACAAGAATCCCAAGCAATGCTCCATTTAACGCTATTGTCTCCCGTCTCACTGTGTTGGACTGCGTGTTAAGAGCAGAAATGTCTGATGAGCCTTTATTTCCGGGCATGTGGGCAGGCAAATGTGCATGGTCAAGTCCAGGGAGAGTCCATTTCTGGGGTAATAGATTTCCCAGCGCTAGACTTACTCCACTTTTTTTGGGTTACTGGGATGAGGGATTGGTTTCAGGCGGTGTAGGAGGCTGCCAGGTGTTGTGTGGCCTGGGGATAAAGAGAGATATATGGATCTATCCTGAGCTCAAGAGAGGAAAGGAAAGGAGAGATGAGGCTGGAATTACACTATCGAGACAATCTGGAATTACACTAATTACACACAAATGTGCATTTTAATGCACATTTGTGCATTAAAATATTTGCAAGCATGCAAACACAACCCCTGATGGATACCCAGGTCAATCAGGTAGTCAAACCGGTCTTGTATCATTGTTGCTCATTTATAGCATGTCCAAGGCACCTTGACCAAGATGGTCTTCCTGCTCAGCCTGGTCCCAGCAGGTGGTCCATCCGGTCAACCACTTACACCAGCTTAAACCAGCTGGAAACCACGTAAAGCCATCTACCACCATAAGTTGGGTTATAGTTGGATTTACCAGGAGGGAAAATGTACTTTACCTGCAGGTCTACATACAGTACTGTATATGCTCACAACTGCAGCATTCTTCAATCAAATATATTTTTTTCCTCAAAAACAAGACCCATATTTATTAATTCATTCATGGTTTGCAACATGGCTTTAAATAATTCAAAGTCAATGTGTAGTTTCTAAATGCTAAGGTGTGTGAGTCACCATGTTTTTTTCTGATCTCTCACAGCCATGAGAGCTCGCTCATTTTAGCACCCGCTAACCAACTGAATGGAACACTGAGTCCCAGAGGAGAAATAAAGAAAGATAGACAGAGAAAGAAATATGGCACTCTGCCCGTATTAGAAGAAGAGAAGGTAAGACAGGTCTGCCAAACCTTGGTCCCCACTGGCTTTCCAGTTCTCATGACTCAGCGCCTTTGACTTTGAGAGCAAACCCACTCAGGGAACCAGAGACAGGCATGATGCTGGTCTACCTAATAGCGATACGCATCGGTTCTTTAGGGTCTGCCAGGCACGGATCGTGTGAGAGACACGAGCTATATATAATCCGATGTTCTTGCTGTGAAGACCGTCGACAAGTGTGGACGGTGATTGATTTCAACCTGTGTGGAGCACGAGAAAAATAGGAACAAATTCCCCTGCCGTCTACCAGACTGGAAATTAAATAAATACATAAAAAAAAGATGAAAAGTCAGTGTACCTGTTATTTCTGGTGTTACCGGTGTCACTTAAATTTGCTCCAAATTCCACTCCCCACACACACACCTCTTCCGTCTTCTCCCTTTGGGTTTGTGTTGTAAAATATGCTGAACTGCAGGCTCCACATGGCTGCGGACGGGCAAGGAGCCGCACTGCTGAATCAAGCTTTCAGCAGAGCAAAGGAGCGCAGACTCTTTCTCTATGCAGCACTCTGCCTTTTGTCTCTCCTCTCTTCTGTCTGATCTCTTTGCTGTTCTGTCTTTTCTTTGATGGTGCTCCCTTTTCATTTTATTATTTTTCGCTATTCTTCCAGTATTAATCAAAGGCTACCAGAATGCTCACCCCAGCCATTTAATTATTAATGGTAATTCCTCCCCAGTAAACCCTGCACAACTCTCTTACTGTTGTGCACTTACCTAGCTATATAAATGAGGACATGCCATAGACTACTATATATATAGAGAGAGAGACATCAACAGTCCATAATCATTATATTGTGTATATAAAAGGTCATATAAAAAAAGATTTCAGAGTGGAAATGGAAATGAAGATTTACCATTATTACATGATTTAATTTTCATTTGGATGACAATTCAAATCCAATGCACATTTATGGGAGTTGACAGGCATGATCACTATAAAATGTTGAAAGGAAAAGAGCTGCGTGAATATTTTTCAAAATGTCTCCTTTTGCATATGGATTCGGAACAGCACAAGAGTGATTAAGCAATGTCAAAAACCCTCATTTTTGCATGAACAATTACATTAAATACACACTATAAAATCACCTGATACCCATTTTCTTTGTGCCCGGTCACATTATACTTTTTATTCGCACTTGAAAGGAGCTCTGTGATTCCTCTTTAAACTAAATCTTATAAAACCCCTCCCCATTTTCTGATTTTCTTTGCCTCAACAATCTCCCGTTTCCTCCATCTCTCCTTCGAGCTGATTATCGCAGTGCACAAGCTCTTTCAGGGCCAGATAACAGGGCTGTCTATTGTCGTGGATTTGAAGGCTGCGGTTGCCCTGCGTCACACTAGCACGGCGGAAGAAGGAAAGGTGGGCTCTCTCGATAAGGCCCCAGCCTAAATCAACCGACACTTCCTCCATAACAGCTAATTAGCCAGCGCTGAGCGCCCGGGCGCACATTTGGGCCGCGCTGTCCGTCAAGCTTCCAGCAGCCATTGACATCCACCAGCAAATGTCAAGTCCGCCTTTTGTGATGGAGACAAGCCTATTACAGAGAGGCATGCTGACGGGTGGGGGGAGAGGGGTGCGTGCTGGCATTCAGAATAATAAAAAAAGGGGTGAGAATGGAGGGGTGAGACGGAGACAGAAAGAGAGAGAGAGAGTCTTCCTTTAAAAGCCTGGACGTGTAGCAATTGCAGTATTTCTAACTGGCCAGCTGTCAGAGTGAGATGGCTGTTAAAGGCCACATTCAACAAGTCAGAAACTTGAAAGAGGGAATAAATGTGTTCACAGATGGTGAAGACAAAGAGAGAGAGAAAGAGAGAACCTGGCCAGAAATTGATTAATATTAATCACATATACAGTACATGAATATTTGCTGAGAATTGCCCCCAAATCACATTACACTACGTTAACCGCTTACATTCACAATGTTGACAACTTATAGTCATTGTTGTATAGGGGCAGTGTAGCCTAGTGGTCACTTTCCTGTGGCTCAAAAAAGCGTATACCTTGAAATCATGGAATAAATGTATTGTTAATCTCAGAGCTGGTAACTGAAAGGTTCAACAAGATTGTGCCTTCGAGTAAGACACTTAGATCAGGAGTATTGCACCTGTATTTAGTGTATTGTCAGTCAATAAAAAAAGAATCTGTTACATTACAAATAAATTTCGAATGATAGAGAAAACAAGAGAAAATTCTTATGACATTGTCAGCTTTAGGGTATCTGATGTTGGTAGCTAGGTGAAAAATCCGACAGACAAAGACAAAGAGAGACAGATTTCTTTTTCTTATTGAGTTTTTTTGGCATGCAGTTCTTTTTGTGCCTTGTCACATGAAAACCAGAAGCAGTGTCATGTTTTTTGTTTAAGACTGACAAAAGTTTTGGTGGAAGTGTGACAGTGAGCAAGAAAATATGAGAGTGACACTCAAAAGAAGCGAGGGTGGCAATGGGCACCGGCACCCTGTCGTATCACAGTGGCGGGAAAGCTTTTCGGGAGGCGATAGCCATCCACGTTTAGCCTTGAGTTGAGATAATGCCATGTTATATTTCCTGACACATTGTTTTGCTCACTGACTTCAAGTGTGTTGTGAAACTACGGCTGAGAAGGCCTAGCATCACTGGAAGACCGTTTTCCTCTATTCATTGTGGCAAAGTGTACAATACTGTCACAGCAACACTTTCCAGTGTTTACCGTAACAGACATATTCTACAATTTTATGCCACTTTTTCCGTGACATCTACGGGCGTGTTCGATTAAAACAAACCCTGATGCGATTGCTATATTAGTGCGGTTCATTTGAATAAGTGTGAACGCTGCCATCCGAACCCTGGCGCGCACCAAACAAGCACTGTGACCGCTGAAAAACTCTGGTGCTGTTCGATTGAAATATGAAAGCAACACGGATCAAAGACATCTAAACGAAACAAAATTAGGACGTGATGTCACAAGATGTGACCCTAAAAAGGACAGGATAGCTAAAGCATAGCTGGTTCTCTAAGCGAATCATTTTAGTTTTTTAGTCCGGACCAAAAGAACCGAACTGTGAACACACTAAGTCTCTCTAGGCCAAAAAACATGATTTAGTTTTATGTTATTTCCCAACCTGATACTGATAAATTGAAAACAAAAACAAAATCTCTATTTTCAGCAGATATACCAATAAGTACCGATATATCAAGGGTGTGGGGAAAAATCGATTCATATATGAATCGTGATTCTATCTTCTACCGATTTGCATCAATTCACAAATGTTAAAAATCAAATTTCTAAAGTGTTATACTTCTTTTACTTCGCAGTAGTTAATTAAACAAGTTATTGAACAAGCTACACACACAATTATGTCAAAATGCACATAGTGTGGACTGTATTCAGTGTAAACAGAGTATGTTAGGTCCTACGCAAACGAAACCAAATGGGAGAAAATCGGATGTGTAATATTCGTGCATTCATTCTTAAAGGGACAGCAGCCTCACAAACTGTTGCCATCCGTTTCATTAATGTTCATATTTTTTTTAAATATAAAAATTTAAATAAAATTGCCTGCCTTGCTTTATTACAGAAGACTGTAACGATTCAGTCAGCCTTAAGGGCATTTGTTTTATAATATTGGTTAGACCATAATGGGAAGAAAAGGTTCACATTTAATTCAGTAGGATTTTTTAAACTGTCTACCACAGTCACATAAGAAAAGTAACACAAAACAGGAAACTACAATAAAATCTATGCACATATCGAATTGAAATTTGATTCACAATCGAGAATCGATCGTGACCTCAATAATCGATTTGAGTCGAATCGTGAGGTACCAAAAGAATTCCACCCCTGCGATATAGTACTAGAATTAAATTAAAATTACCGTATACTTTTAAGACAGCATTTCCTTAAAACACGTCTATGCATTGCTTGGAAGAGATATTCAAGTGAACAATCTCCTTGAAATTACTGAATCAAAAAACAATGGATGGCCGATGGAAACACTGCAGAGCAAAGAGAAGGCAATTCACTTTGAGGGGCAACTGTGTGCCCATCACCCAGCCATAAAGTCAGGAGAAGCAGTAGCCTCTGGGATAACAGAATGGATAATAGTGTTTTCTCAGGCCACTGCAGTAGAGCGGTTCGCATTCAATTACAGCCTGCCCCTTCTATCTTCATGCCCCCCTCCGCAGATGCTGTTTCAAATCATTACCTGGGAGGAAGAAACAGAGAGTGGGCAGCCATCTTCGCTGCCTCGGAGCGATACCGAACCCTCGTAGACACACATATGTGCATCCGCACAAACACACAGATGGACTGTTCTGCTAGCTGCCCACCAGCTAGTCTAAACAATCACAGACATAGACCTCAACACGCCGGTGGCTATATCAACAGCGGATGATTGTGTGTATATATTTTTCCCCTGTACTCGGTCTGTCAGCATAAAATGATTTAAGCTGAACCAATGAGACACTAAGAAGAACATTATCGCTAGCGGTGGCCAGAGAAGATTAGCATGTTTGAAAGTAAATCTGAAACGTGCTTAGCATATTTTCCACAGCAGCTAATGAGCTAGGCATCCAAAAGCAAGAAAAAAAACACCTATCTGCTCAAAAGCTTCAGCTGGGCTAATCAACATTGACGGAAAAGGTTAATGACCTAGCGAATTATGGTAAAAATGCTTGATAGCACACCTAGCAATTTGCCGAGACATTCATAAACTTGAGAACATACGCAAGTCCGCTCATTTAAACAAATGTATCGTATATTTTTTACACAAATAAAACCGCATAAACCAGAATGTGATGCTTTCCTGTCAGACAGGAACATGTTGCAACATTTCATCTTTTAAATGTAAAATAATCTACTCTTCTTCTTTTTTTTACGGAAGATTATTAGAAAAATAAATAAATAGCTTCAAATTAAAGGCATGGTAGGCGATTTGTTCCAGAAGGATTTTTTTGTTGTGCTGGTTGAAAGTCTCTTCAGATCCTGATGATAGTGTGTGAACACATGGTTTCAAAGCTAACTTGCTATCGCTAGCCGCTTCGAAAATCGCCTACCCTACCTTTAAAAGTGATGTGCTCTTTTGTAGACTCATGCATATTTGCTTAGCGGATGATTACCTGACACCAAAACAAAACCATCAGTTAGGCTAATCAACATTGACTCCCAAGGATGATCCCCTAGCATCTTAGCACATATGCTTAGCACACTATCAAGACATCTATTCAGTGCATGA